>ML779185.1:380227-424877 GCA_009831015.1 Picea engelmannii | reverse complement strand
CAAGTCAAATTTCAGAGGGAATAAGAAGTAAAAGAAGGTCGGATTTCAAGGGAGGATGAAGTCTTTTGGTGATGTGTTCTAAGGTATGTTATTTTCAGGTCATCTTACCATTTTTTCTATAACTTTTTTTCTAGAATGATTCAGATGGTGAAATCTATATGGTATTTATAAGACATATCAAGGTACCTCTGGTAAACATTTCATCTATTGATTCATTATAATTATGGAAATACATCCTATGGAAGATAGGGTTTGTGACCAGTCCTGAAGCTAGTCAATAAAAAGGTGTTCCGGGTAAAATAGTCATAACTTCTTCATATAGAATCCAAGTTCCATGGGAACACTTCCATTGGAAAGAGTACAAAATTTATTTTCTTTTGTGTGAGTTTCAGAATCGGATGTTAAATATCGAGCACGAGGCATGCTGTGCAAGTTGGGTCTTCTGAACAGAGCATAATTGAATAAAGTCTACCATTCTTTATATAACCTCTTCTTGGGGAGGACTCAAGGAGTGAAAATTGGAGGAGTTTCAGAGAATAAATTGAGTAATATTATCTATAAGATCAGAGTACTCCAAGAATTGAAGAATTGCAAAAATTGAAGAAGTCTCAGGAAGCATTATCAGGTTCTATGTGATGATTTAATGTAAAGTTTTATTATCTCTCATATATTCTTGGGTGGAAAGAAGGGGCAAGGATGGAGAGTTAAAATCTCTCTTGATATTGGAGGATTGTATATTCCTCTTGGAGTTTTATCCTTCCCTTTACATTTGGAAGTTGTAGCTATCTTTGGAATTCATTACTTCCCTTGAACAAAAACTATTGATTATTTCTCATGTATTGTGCATGGTGTATTATGGTGTATTGGTGTAACTCTTATACTATTGTTCGTTGATCATTGGATATAATTGAATGGTTTAAGTATAAGTTGAAAAAGGTTTTTAAATTGTACTTGATATTGATTCACCCCCCTCTCAGTATCAACAATTGGTATCAGAGCGGGTTACCTTCAGTACAATTTAACCACTAGAAGGAAGATCCTATACAGAAATGGAAGGAAACATTCCAAATGAGATTCAACCATTTGATGGAAGCAATTTTGAATACTGGAAAAATAGAATGGAAACTTACTTAAAATATCTTGGGGCAGATGTTTGGATCTCAGTTTCTTCAGGATACAATGCTTTGAAGAAACCAAAGACTACAACTCAGAAGGAAGCAAAAAGGAACAACAAACTGACAATAGATACCATCCTGGATGGATTGAGAGATTCAGTGAAATCCAAGGTGGGATCATGTGCATCAACAAAATATCTTTGGGACAAGCTACAAGAACTTTATGCAAGGGAAGAAGCAGAAGAAGAAGAAGAAGAAGAAGTTGAAGAAGATTACAACATCTTAGATTTCAAAGAAGAAAATAGAGGTCAGTTCTTTTTCTTTAATTGTGAAGCAGTAGGTCACGTTGAATTTGAATGTCCTTATCCAAGGATTGAAAGAAATGACACTAAAGAAGAAAATTACAATGAATAAAAAAAAAATCATAAAGAAAAAATTATTCAACAAGAAGATGAGAATCTTAAAAAATTGAAGCATGTTGAGATTGAAAATAACAAGCTCAAAGACACACAAGCAAAACTAAGGAGTAAATTGGTTAGTTTTGAAAAGACAGTTGTAATCTTAAAGAAACAATTAGAAGACTTTCAGAAACTAAGAGAATAAACCATTTCCTTGAAAACTCTTCTCGAAGAAGCAAGAAGAATAGCAGAAGTAAAGAGAAAGGATGACAAAGTTGCATTTGGAGATGACTCATTTGCCAAAATACTTGGAGAAGGTGTAGTAGAGCTTGGAAAAAAAATGTAAAAGCAAAGAATGTTCTATTGGTTGAAGACTTGAATCATAATCTACTCAGAGTTAGTAAAATGTGTGATCAAGGATACACTCTTACATTTGACTCCCGAAAATGTAAAATCAGAGAAAATAACTCGGGAAGATTGTTTGCAACTGCAACAAGAAAACCAAACAACATATACATCCTATACATGAAGAAGAGAGAGAATTCGGAAGCCACACAAAATGATTCCAAGGAAGAAAAAGTCCCAAAGACCAAAAATAAGGATGAAGTATTATTGAGTGCCACATGTTCAGGGGGAGTAGCCCCAAAGAATAAGGTTACCTTTTTCCATTAAACTCAGGGGGAGTATCCCTAACCTTTGTCATTTATGTCAAAGTGGGAGAGAAATTGGGATCATGATGATAGGGGGAGAATGAGTGTTTCCATCAATGACAAAGGGGGAGATTGTTGGAAGATTGGTTGTTGTCATTGATGTCAACCCTAGTCAAGGGTTTTGGACCACAAGATTGATGAAGATATTTGGAAATGAAGGAAAATGCACATGCATATACAACACCCATGGATGGATAGTATACATCATGTTGTTTCCGATGGTATGTGGCACGTCACGTGGACCCTCATGGTTGAGGAGAAATGAATTTTTGAAGATGACAAAGTGAATTGTACATGTAGGCCCTGAAGATAATTAAAGAAAAAAATTACAAAATAAGAAAGTGTCAGGTCGGACCTAATGTTAAAAGGAAGTGACATAAATGGTATAAATAAACATCATTATAAATTCATTTGATACAAGTCAAATTTCAGAGGGAATAAGAAGTAAAAGAAGGTCGGATTTCAAGGGAGGATGAAGTCTTTTGGTGATGTGTTCTAAGGTATGTTATTTTCAGGTCATCTTACCATCTTTGCTGTAAATTTTTTTCTAGAATGCTTCAGATGGTGAAATAGCTATGGTATTGAGAAGACATATCAAGGTACCTCTGGTAAAAATTTCAACTCTTGATTCGTTATAATTATGGAAATAAACTCTATGGAAGATAGGGTTTGTGACCAATCCTGAAGCTAGTCAATAAACAGGTGTTCCGGGTAAAACAGTCATAAATTATTCATACATAATCCAAATGTAGTGGGACCACTTCCATTGGAAATCTTACAGACTTTGGTTTTTTTTGTGTGAGTTTCAGAATCAGATGTTAAATATTGAGTGCGGGGCATGCTGTACAAGTTGGGTCTTATGAACAGACCAGAATTGAATAAAGTCTACCATTCTTTCTATAACCTCTTTTTGGGGAGGATTCAAGGAGTGAAAATTGGAGGAGTATCAGAGAATACATTGAGTAATATTATCTATGGGATCAGAGTACTCCAAGAATTGAAGAATTGCAGAAATTGAATAAGTCTCAGGAAGCATTATCAGGTTCTATGTGATGATTGGTTGATGGTGATGATTTAATGTAAAATTTTATCATCTCTCATATATTCTTGGGTGTAAGGAAGGGGCAAGGATGGAGAGTTAAAATCTCTCTTGATATTGGAGGATTGTATATTCCTCTTGGAGGTTTATCCCTCCCTTTACATTTGGAAGCTGTAGCTACCTTTGGAAGTCATTACTTCCCTTGAACAAAAACTATTGATTATTTCTCATATATTGTGCATGGTGTATTGTGGTGTATTGGTGTAACTCTTATACTATTTTTCATTGATCATTGGATATAATTGAATGGTTTAAGTATAAGTTGAAAAATGTTTTTAAATTGTACTTGATATTGATTCACCCCCCTCTCAGTGTCAACATAGGTGGCACAATTTCAAGCAACACCAAAGGAGTCACATGTGTTAGAAGTGAAGAGTTTTTTCAGATATCTCAAAGGAATAGAAGAGTTTGGATTATGGTATCCAAAAAGAAAGGATCTATCACTTATTGTTTACACAGATGCAGATTGTGCAGGTTGTATTGATGACTGACGAAGCACCAGTGGAGCATCGTTCTACTTGGGTGAGTGTTTAGTATCATGGTTAAGCAAGAAAAAATCATCAATATCTTTATCTATAGCCGAGGCAGAGTATATTGCAGCAACATCATGTTGTGCATAGGTTCTTTGGATGAAACAAACTCTGACAGATATATAGGTTGAGTATGATGAGCCCATTCCAATCTATTGTGATAATAAAAGCACCATCAATATCTCGAAGAACCCGGTGATGCACTCCAAGATGAAACACATTCCAATAAAGTATCACTTTCTATGAGAGCAGGTTGCAGAAAAGAACATCAGAGTTGAGTATGTGGGCACAAAAGAAAAAGTGGCAGACATCTTCACGGAACCAGTTCCAAGGGAATAATTTGAATATCTTCGCCAGAGACTTGGAGTCATTTCTACTCTAAAATGAATTCTTTTTGAATACTTATCTTATATGTCTTATATTTACACAAGGAAGCACCATAAGAGGACAGTTTAGTCAGGGGGAGCAACCCTGGATGGAAAGATACATTTTCCATTGATGAAAAAGGGGGAGAGATTTATCAAATGTAGAGGACAGAGGCAGAGGATAGAGGCATGATTTCAAGGGGAGAATGAGTGATATGATTTCAGTATTGCATCAGAGTGTTGCCATCATTCCCAAAGGGGGAGATAGTTGATTAAGGTTGGTTTTCATTGATGTCAACCCTTGAAGAAAGCCCCGTAGCACAAAGGTTGTGTAATGGACCCAAGTCTGTTTGATGTAAAGATGACTCATTATTGTCTTGTCATGGTTGATAATAAGTAGAAATGGATGAACTCCAAAGTGGTCCCCTTATGGTGAAATCCCTCACGGGAAGACGCTTTGTGGATTGAGTTATCCTAGAAGTATGGTTAGAGAACCCATGCTTATTTATGGAATAATGAGATGAATGCCAATGAATTTTTCAATGAAACTATCCTAGATGGATAGTGCTTGTCATGCCATTTTCGGTGGTATGTGGAACATCACATAACTCCTCACAGTTAGAGAGTTATGGCCATGAGAAGTTGGAGAACCCATGTTTGGGTAATGGACCCAAGTTTTTTTGATGGATAACGGTATGAGTTTTGATATATTTTCAGGTAATACTATTATATATGGACAATACATGTAATTCCATTTCTAGTGGTATGTGGAACATCACATAACTCCTCACGGTTTGAGAGTTATGGCCTTACGAAGCTGGAGGACCCTCATATGTCATCTAGAAGCCCCAAAAGGTCAAAGTAGTCAAAGTGGCTTAAGAGATTTAAAAAGGTAAATAATAAAGTGAAGTGATGAGTGTAATATAATTAAAAATGAATACAAAATAAATTAATTCAATAATAAATTTAATGGAGAAATTAGAATTGGGTTTACCCTAAAATAAGGAAAGTGGGCAAAGTGACCTAGAAGATGTTTTTAAGGAAGCTACTTGGAGAGTATAAGCAAGAGGCAAGGCTATCTCATTTAAGACACACTAGAGCATATTGAATACCTATAGGTGTTTGAGGTAACCAAAATATATCTAAGCTTAATTTCTGAGGAAAGTGAAAAAAAGAAGGCCAGAATTCAAGGAAGGATAAATTCTTTTGATGATGCTTTCTAAGGTATGTTTTTTTCCAGGTCATCTCACCATTTTCGAAATAATTTTTTTCTAGAATGATTCAGATTGTGAAATTGAATTTCCATTGAGGATACATGTCCAAGTATCTTTGGTAAAAAATTCATCTTGTGGGTCGTTGTATTTTTGGAGTTACACTCCGTGGAAAATAGGGTTTGGGGCTAGTCCTGAAACTAGTCAAAAACAAGTGTTTTGGTTAAAAATGTCATAACTTCTTCATAACAGGTAAAAATTCAGTAAGACCAAATGTGTTAGTTAGAGTAAATTATTTAGTATGTTGTGTAATAGTTTCATACCAATTCAACAATTATTTCGTGTGGGGCATGCTCTACAAGGTCTCTCTCTAGAATAAGCCATAATTCAATAAGGTGTGCCATTTTTTCCATAACTCCTTTTTTGAGAGGTTACAAGTAGTGAAACTTGGAGGAATTGCATAGAACACACTGAATAAAAATTTATATCAGTTTCATATCTTTATGCATTACAGGTACAAATTTATGATTATTTCAAGTTAGGGTTGTTGACTAACCTAAAACTAGTCTTGTCAAACTAAAGAAACGTTTGATGAAAATGCTAGTCTCTTGTTGTTAAAGTTAAGGAAGGTTTGCATGTATGTGATCATATACACCAGGTCTATTAAAGAGTTATAAATCATATTTGGATGATGAAATTGATGAGGGATTTTGGTTGAGGTACAAGTTGGGTACATAGTTGAGACAAGTAGTTGATGAGTTGGCACATATATGAGGTGTATAGTTGATGATGTTGGTACATATTGATGAGTCATAGTTGATTATTAATTGACACATGATTGGTACATACTTAGTACATGGTTGGTTTCACTTGTTTATGGTACATGTTGATTACAGATTGTTTGGTACAGGTTGGTGCATAATTGATGCACTTGTTTATGGTACAGGCTGATTACAGGTTGAGGTACAGGTTGCTTCATGGTTTATGCATGGTTCGGGTTATTGCTACATTTTGTTTGGTATAGGTTGATTGGTATAGGTTTACAACAATATATCTCATAGTGATAGTGTGATAGTGCTTTGATCATTCTACTTCTACTTCAGGGCATGGATAGGGAAAGGATAGGTGGTTGTATCCACCTTCCAATTGTAGTCGGAGAACATAGGGGGTTGTAGCCTCCTTCTGGTTGTAGCCAGATAATTGGGGAGTTGGAGCTTCCCTCAGGTTGTAGCCTGAGAAACTAGGGGGTTGGAGCCTCCTTCCAGTTGCAGCTAGAAAACAAAGGAAGTTGGTGCTTCCAATGAATGTAATTCTTCAAGACATATAAGATAAAGCATTCTATGGTTTTATCCCGATTTGGGTTTCCACATAAAACCACTGGTGTACTATGTATGTGTGTGATTGTTCATTTCTTATTTCTCATTATTGGATAATAATTCAACATTGATATAACACTTGGATTATAATTACGCTATTACTGATTCACCCCCCCTCTCAGTAATCCAACATAACATAAGGGGTTGTAGCCTCCTTCTGGTTGTATCAAGAGAATTTGGGAGTTGGATCTTCCCTTGGGTTGTAACCTGAAAATAGGGGGTTGGATCCTCCTTCCAGTTGTAGCTGGAAAACAAAGGAAGTTGGTGCTTCCAATGAATGTGATTCTTAAATATAGATAAGAAAAAACATTCTATGGTTTTCTCCTACATTGGGGTTCCACATAAAAAATACTGGTGTACTGTATATGTGTATGATTGTTCATTTGTTCATGGCTTATTTACTCTGCACTTATTGGATGATAATTCTATATTGATCATAAAGATGAATAATACTTGTATATTGTGGTTAAAAGGATTAAAAATATATATTACTGATTCACCCCCCTCTTAGTGATCAAACAATATTTGTATGATTGTTCATTGTTCATGTTTTATTTAATTTTCATTTACTGGATGATAATTCTATATTGATCATAAAGCTAAATAACACTTTCATACTATAGTTAAAAGAATTAAAATATCTATTACTTATTCACCCCCCTTCTCAGTAATCCAACAATTGGTATAAGCGAAGGTTCCTTCAAAAATCAGTTTAACCATTGAAAGGTAGATCATGGAGAGAAAAAATATTTATAAAAATGGAATACCAAAGTTTGATGGACAAAACTGTACATTCTGGAGCAGAAGGATGAAAAAATGTGTATAGGCACATGGATTTGAGGTTTGGAAATCAGTTGTAGATGGATACAAAGAACCCGTAGTTACGCCAACAAATGACAATGGAAATAAAATCAGTCTAAATAATTCAAAAACCACAAATGCACTTTTGACCAGTCTTTGTGATTCAATATATACCAAAGTTATACATTGTAGCTCCGCTAAAGATATTTGGGACAAACTTTAGAATATTTATGAAGGATATTCAAAATTCAAAGTAGTAAAGCTTCAAACTTATATAGGTCAATTCAAATAGATAAGGATGAAGGAAGATGAGAATATTGCATCTTACTTCTTACGAGTTGATGAAACAATGAATGCAATCATAGGATTGGGAGAAGAAGTTGATGAAACTATAATTGTTCAAAAGGTACTAAGATATCTTCCAATGAGATTTGATCCTAAGATCTCAGCACTAGAAGAAAGAGAATATTTATAATCAATAAGAATGGATAAAATACATGGAATATTCACAGCCTATGAAATGAGAACTGAACAACAAAATCTAGGTATAAAAGAAGATGCACTCAAAGAATCCAAAAGGTCAAAGAAAAATGGAAAGAAAAAGGAAAAATAATATAGTGCCAGAAGTGACATGTCGGAAGACGATGAATAAGTGGCCAACTTTGTAAGAAGATTGAAAAAGGGAACCGACGATAGATATAAAGGTAATATTCCATTGTTTTCTTTTAACTGTGATGGTATTGGTCATTTTTCTAAAAAAAAAATCATCACTAGAAAAAGAAAATAAATGAAGAGGATGATTCAAACAAAAAACAAACATATAAAGGAAAAAGAACCAAAAATAAAGTCTTGAAGAAAAGGTTTTTCACCAAAGAAGATTTATCCTCATCAGAAAAACATGAATTCAATGAAAGTGAAATGGAAAGAGTTCTATTCATGGAAATAGAATACATCGAATAGGAGTATGAAGAAGAAGAAGTTGACTACAAAGAAGAACTGTTCAGTTCTATAGAAGTTATAAAAAGAGAAAACAAGAAAAACAAGAAACTCCACGAAGAACTAGACAAGAAAGAAGACACTCTGAATTCAAACTCTGAAGAACTAGAGCAGATGAACATTGAATTAAAGGTTCAAATAGAAGAATACAAAAGAATCGAAGAAACACTTAAAGAACAGTTGGAATAAAAAGACAAGAATCATTGGAAATTTGGATGTAGAGGTTGTTACATTGAGAAAATACCTTCAATAGAAGAACATGCAGAACAAATCAATGGTTTTGCATAATGTTATCAACAGTCAAAGGCCACATCATGACAAGTTTAGGCTAGGATACAATCAGATAGAAAGAGGATCAATCTACAAAACCAGATATAAAGAAACACAACCAAGAAGCTATGCAGATATAGTTAGAGGAGACAAGAAGTTTTACAAGGAAGATAATAGGGACACTCCTCCACCTAGAAGAGTCATATTTCAAAATTAGTGACAGTCAGAAAAAAGAACACCCCAGGATGAAGAAGGATTCAAAAGAGTAACTCCTTTCAGAAGATCCTGAACTCCCATGTATCAAACAATATTTTTTAGTTTATGTTATGCATGTAATAATTTTTGAAATAAATATGTGAATTGCATAGCTAATAGCAGGAACAAAAACAATTTTGAAAGTCATTCCCAAAATGGTTATCCTAAAAGGTCTAGTGAATCATACAGAAGAAGCTACAATAGGTTTGAATCATTAAGCATTGAAGTGGAATTCTACAAGTGAAACAACGTTGGACACATGGCCAAATATTGTAGAATGATAGTACCTCCTAGAGAATCACAAAAAATGACAATAGTCATAGACAATAACCTTAACAAAGAATCTAGATAAGAAAGAAGAATCAATTTAACAACGAAGAATGCACACTATCTCTACAAGTTAAACATAAGAAACATGGTTGGTATGTTGACAGTGGTTGATCAAAGAACATGACAGGTGATGAAGACATATTTCTTGCATTGAAAAAGGAAAGATATGGGTCATTCTCCTTTGGAAATGATAACTCAGCTAGAATCATTAGAAAGAGCACAGTCAGAATTGGCAACAAGAATACCAAGGAAGAAAATGTTCTACTAGTGGAAGACATGAAACATAATATTCTATGTGTAAGTCAAATGTGTGATCAAGGTCACAAACTTACATTCGATTCATAGAAGTGAAAGATAATAAAAGAGGATCATGCAAATTGATTGCAACAACTGCAACAACTTCAAACAACATCTATGTCTTAAGTGAAATTAGAAATGAAAAGTGTTGTCTATGAAAGGAATATGAAGTTTGGCTATGGAACATAAGAATGGTTCAAATAAACTTCAATAACCTCATCAAAGTAAACAAAAAGGAAGAATTCAGAGAAATTTCTGAGATCACGAAGCCAACCAACACATTATGAAATCATTGTCAACGTGGAAAGAAAATAAAGACCAGGTTCAAATCAAAGGAATACTCAATGACAAGACCAATGGAAATTGTGCATACTAATCTAGTTGGACCAACTAAAACAAAGGGTTTAAAAGGTGAGAAATACTTTATGTTATTGGTTGATGATTATGAAAGAATAATTGTAGTTGTTTTTCTCAAGAATAAGTTAGAAGCAATTGAAAACTTCAAGGTATACAAGGAAATGGTTGAAAATTAAATGGATTCAAAAATTAAATGTTTGAGATCTAATAATGGAGGAGAGTTTACTACTAGCGGGAAAATCCTCTTATAACTATACCAGGGTTCTAAGTATAGACAGAGCAATGATTTCCTAAAAGTCAATCTAATTTCTACACTACCCCAAACATTCCAAAATAGATGAACATAAAGCAATGAAAGAGTAAGTCAGAAACTGTACCTTTTATCCAATGTTTGTTGTTGACCTCCTCAAGCTTTGTAGCTCTTGAGGTTGCAAGTCTCCTCCCAAAGATGAACTGCATCCACAACTAGAAAAACAAGGATACACACATCTTATTTCTTTTCATCAATTAGGGTTAGATATAAATTGTTATGTATAAATCATGGAAAAGGCATAAAAACCATCATTTGGGATAGGGAAAAGAGATACTTTTATTCAATACTCAAATATTGAATCTTACAACCTTTGCAGGCCGACGCTCTGTGAACTTGGTCTGAGATCCTCTTAACAATGCTCCAAGTGAACCTTCGAAATTCCTTCTCTCACAATATACTGATTACCTCAAGGGAAGGGAATGGATTGTATGGGAGAAAAGGGGCTAGAGAGGGAATGTTGAAGAAATAACTCACAAAAGGTTTCAAATACTTGGGCAAGGAAGGAAAGGAAATTTGGGCAAAGTTTCACTGTTTTAATTCTTGATTTTGGAATGATAACCCAAGACCTTCTTTTATATGACAAAAGGATAGTTATTTGGTTGGGGGACAGGCTATAGCAAGTGAATTGGTTGGGAAGCCTCCAATAGCTCGTTAATTCCACCAAAATCCTTGCAAATGTTTAATTTTTACAACTTTTAGAGGTATACGTGGGTTGTTTAGTGTGCAACAAGCATATGTAAGTAGGTTGTCTAGAATGAAGCAAATGTATGTACATGGGAAGTAGTGCAGAAGAGCATGTACATGTTCCAAAAGATGTTTTTTTAGATAGAGTTCCTCAGCAGTGATTTGGAAAATTATGCAAGTAGGAAGGCCAATACGATGTATGCATGAGTAGGGAATTTCAGGGATATAACATATTCCCCCTAATGTATGAGTTTAGAAGAGAAATTGATGGCCTAAATACATTAAAATATCTTCACCAATGAGAATGCACGAAATCGAGTGAGCTCGGGACCAGGGCTCGAGAGGTGCCATTTGAAAAACAACAATTGTCTCTTCGAGGTAGGTATAACCATACTTGGGATGAACTAAATCATGGATGCCAATAAAATACACTCCAGATCCATGTCATATAATTATATAAAGTGTATCCGAAAGAAATAAACAACATATTTACATCTCAAAATTAGTCGAAGATACATAAGTACAATAGGCATCTTCAAGAAGCTAGTGACACCTGTGGGTGGAGATGAAAACTTGATAGCTCAAGAAAAAACTTCAATACCTTCAAAACTCAGGTAGGAGTACAATGGGAGTGTAATACTCACTACTCTAAGGTCTTCAACAAGCCATCAGGAAAAGACTAGAGGATCTCGATGATGAGGCAGAGTACTTCGTCGATTTTGAATTTGGACTTGACTGGACTCTTGGGATGGCCAACTCATGAAATTCAAGAGACAAAATGCAGAAAGGGTGACTCAGGTTGGGTAAAAATTCCCTTGGAAAAAAGTATGAAATAGGATCACACTCAGGCAGTGTAACATTGACATAAGTTTGTGATGCAGGAGGCACCACAAACTCTCCATATGTTTGGAAGAGTAACCAAATGGAGGAGGACACGAATCTATGTAGCAAGAACAAATTACTAATGTCATAATATATTCCAATTCTTGACGAACAAACGAAAGGATGTGCTTTGTCCAATGGAGACTATCTTTGTTGCCAAAAAAAGAATGTATATTTCCCGTCCCCTCTTTTTGGAATATTTCATTTTTTTTTTCTTTTTTAATTTTTAAATGAGCTTGAAAAAGAATAAAAGAATGATACATTACAAAGGAGGAGCGAGTGTCGTGAGAAAAAAAACTGGTTCTAGGCGCATGGAGCATACTAATTCTCAGGGAAAGGAGACATGTGTAAGATAAGGAAACTCGAGGAAAATTCCTCCATGGGTCAAGGTGTCAGATCGTAGAGGCAAAACATTTTGTAAGGATTGCATATAAGGAATTATTCAAAGGTTTAGTTGAGAGAAACATGGATCCGACATTAGGCCAAAGATGCAAAGATGAGACCCGCAATGCGATTAAGCATGAATCAATAAGACCCCTTCTATGTAAATTTTTATGGGCCTAGAGAAGGTAAGCTCAATATTTTTTTCATGTTTAGAGAGTCTAAAAAAATGTTAAAGAACACTCCAAGGAGTAGCTTTTTCGTAGTTAGTCCAATCAGCTCAAAAAAGGGTTAAACTTGCACCGAAAAGATGTATTTTCAAAACCATTTTAGCGAGTGTGACAAAGACAATATCACTCGTCAATATTTTCAATTTTAAGGAGTCTGAAAAGAGATTAACTATGGACTCACAACCTTTTTTTGAGTTTATTCTCCTTATCCCAAAAAGGTATAAAGGTAACTGAGGTGAAATCTCCCGATGAGATGAATCTCCCAAGGTATACCTTTTTTCGCAATAATCTACTAGCTGGAAAAGGGTTAAACTCATGCCAAGTAGATGTTCTTATGGACCAATTTAACGAGTGTGAAGGAACAAGGTCACTCGACAATGTTTTTCAATTTTAGGGATTCTGAAAAGAGCTTAACTATGGACTCCGGGGGGGTTCCTTTTTGGTAAGTATTCTCCAAGGCCCAAAAATGTTGATAAACCAAAACCAAGGAGAATGTTCCTTTTTCAAAAATTTAGTCCCTCAAGCCCAAAATAGGGTTGAACTTACCCCCGAGAATACTCTTCTAGCGAACCAAAGTTCCTAGAGCATACCTTTATTCATAAAATGAGCCATCTGGACCGAAAAAGGGGTAAACTACCACTGCACATATGTGCCTTCAAATTTGATTTTGGTGAATGTGAAGGGAAACAAGATCGCTCAACAATATTTTCAATTTTAGAGAGTCTGAAAAAGGATTAAACAAGACTCCAGGGGGATAATTTTCTCAAGTAATCCAGACGAGATCGAAAAGAATAAATACAGTCTCATTGGATGTTTCTTTCGTAATTTAAAGCAAACTTGAAAGACAACAAAGTGTGCTCATTAGGGAGTCCTAAGGGTAAGGCCAAGAATGATGATTAGCAAGAAGAATGAGGCTTCAATATGTAATCATGGCGGGACTAAACATGACTTTCGTGCCTATGAAGTACTTTGGCATGGGCACCAAATGGAAAACAAGTCTCTAACTAGGATTCCCATGGAAAGAAGGCTCTAGCACATAAAGTGAGACACACTTATCAACAAGGAAGGTTAGTGTCTCATTTTAGTGGGGTCAATCCTAAGGCCAAATTAACTAGGAAACGGATAATACAAAATGCAAGTAGGGAAAAACCTAACCTATATGCCAGTTTTGAGGTCAATACCTATCAGAATGGATTGATACAATGAACAAATGTCAAAGACAAAAGTATCCAAGATCCTGTATATAAGGCCAATAACACTCATCCAAAAGTTCATAAATCTCATATAGATAGAAACTTTGGAAAAATAATAGGTGCTACTGAATACAAAACTTGAAAAAAAAAAACCTGGACTATACAATATGTACAAGGTACCACACAACCTTATGAATCATGCATGGTAGTGGTTCAGGTAGAGCATGCTGCTAGTCTCTAACCAAGAGTCTCTTTGGTAGTCAACCTGAAAAGTATCCCAAAAGGGAAGAAAACACAAACCATGGTGTAAGTCTTCCCACGGTGTAGAAATTGTAGTCATGGATTCAAGGATAGCCTCATCTGAAGGAAATTCAAAATTTGATAAATCATGCAAATGAGGAGGGTCGATAGTTCCAAAGGGAGAAACAAAATGACCATATTCCATATGATGATGAAGGTTCTCGTCAGTACTGACAGAGACTATCAGTGAAGAATCACAAGCATGAGGGCTTGAGGATCTACAAACAGTGAGATCAGACTCAGAAGGAGATTTGAGATCACTTGGACCAAGAGGGGGAAGCAAGGGCTCCCATACCCCCATTGGATAAACTTAGAAATAAATTACTGAGACCAAGTTTGAAGAAGGAAAATATGAGTGAACAAGTTACTTCTTAGAAGAAATTGAACACCGAGGATAAATGCCACATAATCTACCCGTGGCAGGGTAGAGTCTACACGAATACTAGGAACATATAAGGGGCAGTCTAAACTAATGTTGAATTAGGATGGTGATTATCATATTCCATCTGTTCGATAGTGACAATGATTCCATTTTGAGGGAAATGCATCACTTGGAAGAGGGTAGACACCACAACGTTCATAGCATATACATATTCACGCCCAAGAAGCATATTGAAATCTAATGGGCCTTGTACCACTGTAACATCGACAAGGAAAATATTCCCACCTAACAAGATAGGAAAATGGGGAAGAATCCCCAAATATTCGCTAGGACATCTGTCAAAATCGAACAACTCATGTGAAGCAATCACAAGCTTGGGGAACCCAAATCTTTCCAAGCCAAGGAGGATAAAATACTTACAGAGGTTCCTTCATATGCAATACATCGGTAAATTCTTTTTGAATTAAATTCAACCCTTATTTGAAAAGGTTGATAAGAAGGAAGGAGAGTCTCAATAAGGTCATTCCAATCAAAGGAAACCATCCTAGGACTTGGGGGGGTGTGCTCTAATTGAGCGAGATGCCCCCTTGTTATGAAATTACTGAGATGGAAATGCTAAAAACATAGTCGATAGACACATCACTCCCTAAGAGAAGAGTGGGATTAGACAAACATTGCATCATCGCGACCACTTTGGTAGACTCAACACTCTCCAAGAGAAGAGTGGGATCAACCCAAGATTGCATAGGTGTGACCACTTTCTCAACCACTAGCTGAAAAGGCTATGAGGAAACCTCAGAAGACTCAGAATCAAAATATCTTGCAGACATGGACCACAATTTTCATACCTCTGGAAGGCAAGGGAATAAATGAGTAAGGTGATATCCCTTTCAAACATTACAAGGGAACTTAGGCTTACGTCCTATTTGTCTAGGTTTCTCAATAGAATCAATTCCCCCAACATGACTAGAATTACTTGGTTGCACATCTCCAACATGACCTGCAGAGTTTGGTGATTGGTTGATAACATGATTCGTAGAGGCTACAAACCTATTACCAGTATGACTAGCAGTGGGTGGACTTTTTCCCCCAACATGACTTACAAGGGCTAGGTTCTTTCCCCTAGCATTACTCGCATAGGTTGTTGACAACTCTCCAACATAAATAATAGAGGTTGGTGTTTTTCCACCAGCATGACTTGCAGAGGTTGGGTGTTGGTCTTCAACATGACTTGCAGAGGTTGACAACCTATCTCCAACATGACTCGCAAAGGTTGGTTGTTTTCCAATAGCATGACGTGCGGAGGTTGGGTGGTGGTCTTCAACATGACCTTCAGAGGTTGATGATCTATCTCCAACATGACTCGCAAAGGTTGGTGATTTCTTCTTCCTATTCTTCCACTTTCTATTTCGTTTAGACTTTTGGTTACTAGTAGCTATACTTTCACCAGGGAAGGCAGAAGGAGGAGGAGAAGACTTTGTTGACAAAGGAACATCAACATGATTCCCATGACATAAGGTGCTTAAATCAGAAGATTCAAGAGAATTTGGGACATTTGGAATGGTACCCAACCAAACCGGTAGTACCACATTCAACCGAGGAATGTACAAAGTGGCCATCAAAGGGACACCAACATTTCTGAAAAAAGGAAAAGCACAAGAATCCCCTTTTGAAGAGGTTTCTTGGTTGGTATCGTCGGGAAATTAATCCATGAATATCTTATGCATAGGTTCTCCCCTTGCGAGATCATTGTTATAACCCTAAATTGCACCACACATGCTTACCTGGCATCAGGCCAACTCATATCCCTTCTTTGCCAAAATTATGCTGAACAAACTCTTTGAAAATCCTCTTGTGTCAAGGCCCACACGCCCTAACCCATTACTGCACGCATGTACATGCTGTCAGGCCCACTACAACCCGCGTGTACCTAACAAAACAAAAAAATAGGAAAGTTGTCGACGGGACAAAAATCTATGGATCAGTTAACTGAAACTCCCGACCATGCATGGCCGAGAGTTGGTCCAAAACCCTAGCTCCTTCTAGCCTATAAAAGAAGGGGTAGGGGTACCATTTGGAGGAGGAAGAATATAGTGAAGAAACTCTTCCCATTTGCCGAATCCATTGTCCCAGCCCTTTAGCCTTTCCTCAAGCCAAAGGAGAATTAACACAAAGAAGTTGGAGGACAAAAGAAGAGGAGGAGCCCAGGATCAGGATCAAGGAGCGGTGGCCAGTCTCGACTTTTATTGTAAGTTGATTCATTTTGAAAATAATAAAAGAATACTTTTCCCGTCCCAATGCATGAGTTATCTATGATTTGTTTAATTTGTGCTTAATTTATAACCCTCAAGTAGAAAAGTAGCGTGCATGCATCGTTGTTTCTTTTTGATTGCAGGTTATCGTTGGAAGGAGCAGCGCCAACAAACAGACAAAAGCGCAACGGAGGATCTACACCAAACATCAGTAACAAGGTTGGTAGTTCCTTTCCATGTATGTATCGTGAAAGAGGGGTTTAAGTTTTGGGTGGTAGGTTAAAAAGTAATTTCTTTACGGTCAAAATATGCATGCAAGTCTGACCCTAGTTTGCTAGTCCGTAGGGTATTTTTCCCAACAACAGAGTTGGCGACCATACTGGGGAAGATACTCGTTAGGGTTTTCAGATTTAGTTGAGTTTGTGGGTAGTTTAAAATATTAGATTTTCGGTCTTTCTTTGTCTG
This sequence comes from Picea engelmannii, assembly GCA_009831015.1. Taxonomy (NCBI): domain Eukaryota; kingdom Viridiplantae; phylum Streptophyta; class Pinopsida; order Pinales; family Pinaceae; genus Picea; species Picea engelmannii. Next base: position 407,685 of record ML779185.1, on the reverse strand, counting down.
TCTGTTTTCTATTAGGTATGAGCTAGCAGGGAGCCTGGTTCTTTATACCAGTTTTTCCTTGACTTTTGCTTGATGATAATTATCAGGACACACAGAGGTACACTCGGCCTGTAGAAGGCCTTCACGTGTGTACCCGCGCCCTAATATCTTACAACCCGTGTGTAAACGCTAGCTCTGTAGGTTTCAGTAGTGTGTAGGATTTCAAAGAGATTGAGAGGCAGCCCTCCTCTTCCCTGTCAGAATTATACATTCTCAGGGGGTTTTCTGGATCCTGTCTGAGTCTTGCTGGTTCACAGTCTTGTCTCAGTTTGTCTTGTTGCGTTTTGTTATTCCTTGCAATTATTTTTCTTTTCTGTTAGAAGAAGCATCCAAGCCTTCAAGAGACCCTGGTGATCAATACCAGAGGCCTCTTCCTGGTCTGGGCTGCCTATTTTTATTGTTGTCTTAGAATTTATACATACACACGGCCTGTACAAGGCCAGACCGCGTGTACACGCTGCCTGTTTCATCTCAGCACGCGTTCGCACGCATGCTGTTTCAGTGACAATAGCATTCTTGACAGGCTGCTTTTTAATTAGGGTGGGGAAGTCATCCCCTCCTGTGGTGAGAAGTGTTCCTGTCAGGTGTTTGAGTCTAGGGTTGAACAATCAGTAGGTTAGGGCCTCTTACCCTTAGCCTATTTTTTCTTAGTTGATAGTTGATAGAAAAGATAGAAAAGAAAAATTTTGTTTTATGGTTTTTAGACAAGAATAAGAGTCTTTGCTTTCTTGATTGCCATTGTGTGTCTTTTCTCTGATTCTTTATGATCTGCACTTTAATCCAGAATTTTGTTTTTCTTGGTTTTAGGCTTGTCGGTATTTTCCCTTTGTTGCTTGATTAGCACGTAAATAAAAAAAAAAAAGGAAAAAAAAATCTTTTCATTTTCTTCTTTGTTTGAAGATTGTGTTTCTGCATCAATAGCTAGGGAGAAGTATTTTTGTTCATAAGTTTTTTGCAGTGCATTTAGAGAATAAGTAGCTCATAGTCGAGCGAAATTCCTTTATGTTTGTTGCATGAAATCTTAGAAAAAATGAAAAGAAAAAGAAGTCTTTCTTTGTGAAAAGTTGTTGATTTTTGCATTTAGTAAAAGTCTTTTGTTTCTAGATTTTTTCATTCATTTTTTCTTTGAGTCTTTACACATCATCAGTTTCACCTTCATACCCCATGACGTAAAAAATCCCATAAAAGAAACGCTAATTCAAAATCTATTAGATTTTTTGTTTGTAGGGTTCACAAACTAGTTCAGGACTAGGGCCTTGGATTAGGTTAGAGAGGAAACTCTCCAAGGCCATTCAAAACCAAACATTGGAGTCTGTGATAGGGAGTGTAGAAGTCCAGTTTCATGGAAGTTATCCAGGACCCCCCTCTAACACAGGGGATAAACACGAGGTCGCGTGCAGAAAGGTAGCGGAGATAACCCCTCCAAAGCTGGACCAAGTGTAGTGGAGAACACATATCGAGGGATTGTTTTGGGATTCCATCGTTTGCATTTGCCACAGGGCTTCATGGGTCTCGAATATGTTCGAGGTCCTCAGTTGTCTTCCAGACCATTTTCTCTCGATACCATTGACAGGTTTCGGGCTTAATACCCTGCTCATTGTGGTCTACCCGACTTTCGACTGTACCCGCCTAGTGACTGTTCGCGTGCTGGCAAACTAGTTGCCAATATTTTTAGGGACATACACAGGTGACTGCGGGGGTATACCGTGGTACCTAGGACAGAAATTATGCCACACTTTTCAGAGTATACTCGGAGGGTGATTTCGTGTTCGAGTTGCACTTGCACCGGTAAGTTTCTCTAGTGTTGGTTGTTGTAATTGTTCTTCCAACTAGTTTAGTGTTTGCTTGTCTTATCTCTTAGGGGATTCTTTTTTAGTGTGTGTTATTGTTTGAATGTGTATAATACCTTAGCGTGTCTTGGATCTTCTCACACAGTGGAGGATCTCGAGCTCCACCGGTCACGAAGGCTTCTAGGCCTGCTGCCAGTTATACTGGAGCCACCCCCGCCACCATTGAGGCGGAAGCTAGACCAACAAGGGTCTTTCGAAGCAACCGAGTTACAAACCATTGTGCCTGAACAAATCCCAGAGGAATCAAACGCCAATCTTGGCTTGGTTGAAACCCCAACCACTAATACTTGGCCATCGGTCATTGTACCGATCCAATTTTATGAATGCCTCTCAGTGCCTCACACAACTATGGAAACAAACGTTGTTACTTCCTCTTGGAATTCTTCCATTCCCACCATCGTTGCTACCACAGGAGAAGCATCTCCTAAATTGCCATCATCGGTCTGGGCCACCATGGTCTTGGCCGCAACTACGTCTCACAGTGGACCAATCCCATCTATTGTGGTGGCCACAACTCCCTTCACACCTAGTGCGATAGGCCCTCCGTTCTCATACGGTATGCCTAGTTCGAGTACAAGACCTGCACTCACTCACTCCACTTTACAGACTTTGGGTCTGGGGGCAGGGAGCTCTAACACTCCTCTGCAAGGTCAACTTGGGTCACTTCCATTCCTTTTAATGCTTTTCCTTACGCTGGAGGTCATATCTCTCCTTCGTCCCCTTCGATTGGTGGTCTGCATCAGCAGTCCGCCGAGCAGCCTGCACACACTAGTTTATTTGGAGCCGGGAGTCAAGGAACACCTGCGCACACTATGCTGGTAGGTTCGTCACCATTTGTTTGGAATGGGGCATTTGGTAACAACACTTTCGCATCCACCGCTTTCCCGTCTGGGGGCACTCCCATTTTTGGACAGTCTACGTCGGCGCAGGGTACTATTCCTGCACTGGGGGCACATATAGCAGGACCTTGGAACTTAGGACAAGGATCCATTCCCTCCTCTGGAATGTTGTTCTGGGGTAATTCTTTCCACAGTCAATGGAACCCTGGACAGACTTCTATGCCTCTCCCATTAGGACCGACACGGGGTAATCCTTCCGAAAGTTCTTCAAACATGATGCATGCCCAACATCCTATGTCCTTTATGGGGAATCAGCCAATGATGTCTCCATAGATACAAAATCCTTACGCTGGTCAGGACCATGGTTTCTACCAGAATCCAGGCCAACAGCCAAACTTTTCCTGGCAACCTGGTGCCAACCAAACTCCAGGACCCTTTTTTCCAGGATATCAACAACAACCCAAACTACCATTCCTGGTGATGTTACACTTGCCAGATTTGACAAGGTTGTTAAATGATCCTATTTGTCACGATCCACATTGGCCTCCTATGCCAACAAAGTTTCCTTCGGACATTCCAAAGTTTGAGGCCAAGCCTAATGAAGATCCAGGTGATCACGTGACTACCTTCCATCTTTGGTGTTCATATAACTCATTGAAAGATGACTCCGTTCAGTTGCGATTGTTTCAACGCACTCTTATCGGGAGTGCCGCGAAATGGTAGATTGAGCTCGATTGCTCAAGATACTCTTCCTTTGGAAAAATGGTGATGGCCTTCCTTAACCATTTCCAGTTACCTGTTAGATACGACATTGGCACAGAGTTGCTCGCCAATTTCGAACAGACAACAGTGGACCATATCTCTGATCATATCCGAGAGTGGGGACACCGAAAGAGTCTAATCAAAGTACTAGTCCCACCAACATTCCTGCTTGAGTGGTTCCTTAAGTCTCTGGTCCCACAATTATCCAAATACTTCAGGAGTTTTCTTCGAAGAAGATGCCATCATGAGGGCTCAACAGTTTGAGCTTATCTATTCTCAGTCTAGTTTATTGTACAACATCCTGCCGGATGCACCACGATCTATACTGGATAAAACTAGACAGAGAGTTGGACCACATTCCGATGGTATTGTTGGTTCAGCACAAACCAAGGCCGCTAAGCAATTGACAAAGCAATTGCAATAGTTATCTATCCAACACACAACGACCAACCAACCTACTGCTTTGGCTGCTCCTCCTACCCAAACGTCGGAAGTACACTCCATGCAGTCGACTAACCCAAAGGCCACCCAGCAGCCTGAAGGGAAGAAAAAACAATGAAAGAAGGGTAAGGGAGAGAAAAAACCCACTGATCATACTGGTGAGGGCACCACAGAAAAACGAAAGGCGAGGTATCCATGCAACTTGTGTGCTGAAGACCACCCGACCCATCTTTTTCCTCGACTTGCAGAGGCCCAAAAGTTTGTCACACAGAAACAACAAGTCATGTTGACTAATCCCTTTCAGCATGGGAAAAATTTAATTCAAGCCTCTACAAGTGCCGAAGGGGGCAGCCAAGAAACCTGCCCTCCTCCAAACAATTCCTCATCCACGAACGTATATATGGTTAGGGGTGATGCTTTCATAATTACTAGAGCACACGACTATAGTAAACCAAGCGCCTCTGAGAAGGGTAAAGAAGATGAACTCCTGTCTCTTCCTCTAAAAATCGAGAAGACGTTGGGAGAAACAATGACACGCATTCCAAAGGGTGCATTTAAGAAAGATTCTCACAACCCAAATGCAAGGGCCGCCCAAAATTACTCTGTGGTGGAAGATTTATCATAAACCCCTTGTGCGATGTCCTCTTTGGAGGTCCTCCAAAGCTTCCCTGCTCAGAGAAAAGCCTTGTTGACTGCTTTAGGCTCTACTGTGACTTGTAACCCGGGTACCATCATGTTAGATACAACCGACTTAAAACCTTGTATGCCTTACCACGTAGCGGTTTAGATAGTAGTGGCTCATCCCACAAAAAATTTTACATGCAATATCTTCCACATGGTGGTCGACGAGGGTGCCTCGACATGAATTATTTCGTTAGCATATTGGAAGGCCATTGGCCAGCCTGCTTTGTCTCCATCACCTACTCTCCTCACTGCATTTGACGGTCGTTCTTTCTGACCACATGGCATCGTTCCTTCTTTCCCTGTGTATTTAGGAGGGAAGACCGTGTGCATCGAAGTAGAGGTAGTCGATGCTCCCCTCGACTATAACCTCTTGTTAGGTTGGAGTTGGACTTATGCTATGCAAGCTGTGGTTGCTACAGTTTTCCGAGTCTTGTTGTTTCCTCATGAGGGTCGGATAGTGACCATCAATCAATTGTCCTTCTCTAGACCTGACCCAGCTTTGGGGGCATCCACGGTTCCCATGATTGATAATCCTCAACCCGGTGTCACTAACGTAGGATTTGGTTTGTGCCCATCTTTGATGGGTACCTTCGATTACCCACCTCCTCATGACGATGTCAAGTTTATATCTAATCACCACAAGGCTGAGATTTTTCAAGTTTCATCGTTCCGCACGACTTACTTTGAGGATCCGTGGATTCTTCCTTCCCCATCAGCCACGATGGATGAGACAAGGGACTCCGGCATGTCCATGCCCTTGTCGGCTACTGAAGTAGTGTACTCTTTAGTCCAACAAGCTTCAGCTAACCCTGATCTGCCTCCCGCACAAGAGTTGGATCCACTTTTAGAGCCTATTTGGGCTCAGGGTTCTCTTGCTACCATCGATTCGCTAGATTTAGTCTTGCCTTCTGACGAAGCAGTAATTGAGGCGATGACTAGTCCGGACAAACCTTGGGAAGATCTTCATCACAGATCATACTTCCTCCTAGAGTTAAGCCGAATCGAAGCAGGAGAATTCACTATCACCATGACGAGAGATCAACCATGTCCTGATAATCTCTTAGCTACACAGGAAATTTATGCTGAGGGCAATATGGCGACTATCGCTAAAACTATACCTATCAACATCTCCCAAAACCCTGGCGTCATGGAGAATGTCTTCGTCGGGTCGGATTGCTCCCTCGAAGAGATTCAAATTTATACGGATCTTTTTAAAGAATTCTGCGACGTTTTTGCCTGGTCTTATGAGGAAATGCCAGGTATCGATCCGAAAATAGTTGAACATGAAATCACAACGTATCCTGATGCTAATCCTGTTCAACAAAAACTTCATCCAGTCAATCCTAAGAAAGCAGTAGCCATTAAGCTTGATGTTGAGAAATTTCTCAAGGCAGGTTTCATTTACCCTATTCATTTGACTCAATGGGTGTCAAACCCCATGTTGGTCAATAAAAAACAAGGCACGATTCGTGTATGTACCTATTTCCGTGATTTGAACAAGGCATGGCCAAAAGATAATTTTCCAACCCCATTCATTGAATAGATCATTAATGAATGTGCCGGTTGTGAAGCCTTTTTGTTCATGGATGGTTTTTCAGGATATAATCAAATCCAAATCAAACATGAATACCAACACAAAATGACATTCATTTGTTCGTGGGGTACATTCTCCTATCGTAAGATGCCTTTTGGCCTCAAGAATGCTGGAGCCACTTTCTAGTGGGCCATGTCTTTTGTGTTTCACGACCTCAAACATATAGTCGAGGCCTATATAGATGATTTAGCATCACGCTCTCGCAAGAGAAAGGATCATCCTATGCACCTCAGACTAATCTTCGAACGCTGTCGCTACTTCATGATTCGCTTGAATCCCAACAAGTGCAACTTTTGCGTCACGTCAGGACATTTGTTAGGTTTCATCGTATCAACAACAGAGATCATAGTGGATCCTCTTAAGGTGGAGGAAATAATCCAGTTGCCCCCTCCACGCACAATCTTACAACTTCAAAGTCTTCAAGGCAAGGCGAACTTCTTACGACGCTTCATCGCCAACTATGCCGAAATCACCAAGGGATTTATGCGTTTACTTAAGAAAGATGTTCCCTTTTTCTGGGACGAAGCCGCTCAACGCTCTTTCGACGTATTAAAAAATTCCCTCACAACCGCACCTCTGCTATGGCCACCTAATTATAACAAAGATTTCTTATTATATCTGGCTGTCGCAGAGTCAACCATAGGCATGGTTTTAGTTCAGGAAGATGATTCATTTTCAGAATACGTGATCTATTACCTGATCCGAGGCCTCGTAGGACCATAACTTAATTATTCCCATCTTGAAAAACTTGCGTTGGCAGCAGTTCATGCTGTTCAACGGTTCCGTCACTATGTTTTGTTTCGCAAGGCCACCGTCGTCGCTGTCATGAATCCATTCCAGTACATGTTGAAACGACGAGTTATCGGTGGAAAAATCAGTAGATGGATGGTTATCCTCCAAGAATTTGACTTAGACTTCGTTTCAGCAAAGTCCAAGAAGTGATTGGTCTTCGCAAAACTTATTTCGGAGCTTCTGGTTGAGTCAGGTGACGTTGTGCCTGAGGAATCGCCTATTCGGGGGGATATGTTTTTTATTGAATCTTCAAACCCCTGGTACAGAGATATACTGATCTATCTCCAGACTTTGAAGTGCCCCACCTCTGCTTCTCGTGACGAGCGTCGGCGGATACGCCATCAGGCTAAGAATTATCTCATACTTGATGATACGTTGTATCGAAGAGGTGTAGACTGCATCTTGCATCGATGTATCACTCATGAGGAGGCTGTCATAGTGATCAATGATTGTCATGCAGGAGCTTGTGGTGGTCACTTATCTGGGTTGGCAACAACCCAAAAGATTTTACGAGCAGGTTACTTCTGTCCCACACTTATCAAAGATTGTATTGAGTTGGTCAAGAAGTTCCATCCGTGCCAAATCTTCTCTCGGAAGATGAGGGCACATCCATCTCCCATGTTTCCTGTCATCACAGTTGGTCCCTTTAATAAGTGGGGGATTGATTACACTACATGCAACCCCCCGTCAGCAAGGGGGCACCGCTATATCATCGTAGTTGTTGACTACTTCACTAAGTGGGTCGAAGCTATGCCAACATTTAAAGATGATGGAGAGACTGCAGCTCTCTTCTTATTCAACCAGATTATAGCACAGTTCGACATCCCGAGAGAGATTGTCATTGACCATGGCAGTCACTTTCAGAACCAAATGATGTCCAAATTAACATCAAATCTTGGGTTACGGCAACAACATTCCTCACCTTACTACCCCCAAGCCAATGGGTAGGTGGAAGATGTAAACAAAGCTCTTAAGACTATTCTACAATGAACTATCAACTCAACCAAGTCAAATTGGCATTTGATGTTATACTCAGAATTATGGTCTTATCGAACATCTGTTAAGAATGCAACTAGTTTCTCACCTTTCCAACTCATTTATGGGTTGGAGGCAGTATTGCCCATCGAATGTCAAATCCCATCTCTGAAATTGGCAGTACAGTTATTGCCAGACATTTCTCCACTTGAAGAGAGGTTAGTACACCTTGAGTAGCTTGATGAGCAACGTCGTGATGTGGCCCTGGCCAATGAGGCTCATAAACATAAGTTCAAGTGTCAATATGATAGGTCCGTTCGTCCTCAGATTTTTTCTGAGGGCGACCTTGTCCTGGTCTATGACCAAGATAAGGACCCCCTGGGGGCAGGAAAGTTTAAACCCATGTGGTTCAGACCCTTCATTATTAAAGAGGTATTAAAAAAGGGCGCTTATCGTTTGGTCGATTTTGAAGGGAATGCTTTGGCGGAGCCTAGAAATGGGCTCTACCTCAAGAAGTATTACTCATAGAAAGGTCACTGTGGGTAACTTTTTGTAACATATGTATAGTCTTTGTACTATTACTTTTTACGGTTCTTTTAAAAGTGTTATGGATGTGTCATTGATGTTATCTTTTGTCAATATGGCAGATGTCAAGTGATTCTGAGGTGTTCGTTGGGTATGCGGATGGTGCTAGTCGACACACGTGGAGGCTTGCCTCCGTAGCTTGGGTAATCTTTACACCACAGGGTCAGTTGTTATCTTCCGGAGGTATATTCTTAGGTGACACCACAAATAATGTTGTCGAGTATAGTGCAGTTATTGAGTTTCTTCGTGACGCATTGTCATTGGGTATCTCTTGTCTCCGGGTCTATCTAGACGTTCAACTAGTTGTGTCGCAGCTAAACAGAATATACCGGGTTCATGATCCAACTTTACACCGATGATTTCTTAGGGTACGTCTCTTAGAATGCAACTTTGATTATATTACATATTTTCATGTTCCTAGGAGATTAAACCAAATCACAGATACTCTAGCTAATCACATTTTAGATTGGCATCTTGCCCACACATAAAATATCATGGACATAAACATGTAAATACATTTTTTCAAACATAATCCATACGACAAAAAAGAGCTAAAAACCATATATAAACATCATAAAAATCCTTAGAGTACATAGATGTACGCAAGCGCCTCAAAAGTGGGAACAATAATGAGTCACCGGGCTTATGCCCTCAAAAAATATATACAACAAGGTGCTCATGGCACATAAAAAGTCTAAAGTTTGTTCAGGGCCTATGGGCTCTGTTATAATCATCTACTGCATGGGCTAAACGCCTAAACAATCGGACCCATGTCCGAGGTGCCCCCAAAACATGAGTCTACCTGGATGGCGGAAGGTCCTCTATCTCTGCCATTGGGACTGTGCGAGTGAGCGTAGTGAAGTTCCGCTCAACTCATCTCAGGACCCTCTCGGCCTCTCCTGCTGGGAAGTTCCCTGCTACTGCTGCTCCCCCAGTGGCGGCAGCTGCGGCTTCTGGCCGTGGGCGATGCCTGTTCCATGCATAGTCGGCAGGTCGCACGGGTCCCACATCTGCGTGCAATAAATGTTTACCCATCAAATACTCTGGCATACAAAAATGATATATATCAAAAAAGACATAAAAATTACATATGCAAACAAAAAAAAAATACAAAGGTGGAGACTTACCCATCTCCCCTCGCTCCTCACCAGGAGGTACGGGTATCTCTGGATCTCTCGAAAAGTCAATCCCCGCATATGGGTAGTCCTTGATAGTAGGGATCTGTCGTGACAGCCAAGCAAAAAAGTCATCGTCGAAGGCCTCAACAGTCCTTTCGCCACCCTGTCGCGGCAGTAATACTGCCCATATGCATACTGCGGGGAAAGAGGCCAGATGTCCTCGTACTACAAGCCAAGGACTGAAGCACAAAACTCTCTCGAAAAAGAATGAACACAGAATAGTCCTGAACCCGAAGTTCCTCTGTGTCCACTGTCAGCAATCTGTCAATTGCCTCTTCATACACTCCAGCAATGTGGTACTCCAATAAAAAATTTGTGCATTCATGCATTGGATAACACAGTTCATCTGTGCACGTGAAGCCTGATGCATGGCTGTTGAGCCGGTAATCCACCCAATAAGTAATAAAATAGTCTGTAGCACGAGGTTGGTAATCTTGCTAATAGGTATCGAGGAACCTCTACGATCGGTCCCAGCCTCACAGTACTTAGCTATCATCTCTGAGACCTTTCTCGGCCCCGCAGGAAAAGTCTGAAAGTTGACTGGTTCCCCTCTCCTTGAGAGGCCATTCGCAAAGTAAATATCCTCGGTGGTGGGCACCAAGGATTGCCCCTCTAGCATAAATGCCTCTATGTCAGGGTGCCAGTAATCAATCAAGGTGTTCAGTAGCCTTGGTTGCGCACGCATGAACATACATAAAAATAATTTGATCAAACTGCATTGCATTAACACGGCCACAACATTCGCATCTGCAGCAACCAACTCACTGTTTTCCTCATGCTCCCTTTCCCTCCACTGGACATACATCCTGCCAACACAACAAGGAAAAGGAGGGTCAATACTTCTTTCCATTTTCTTTTTCATCAATGGGGGGGGGGGTACACGCGGCCTGTAGAGCTGACAGTCACATGTACATGCGTGCAGGATTTGCTTTGCACATGTGTACACGCGGGCTGTCTCTGGAAAACCCGCGTGTACCTAGGGCCAACCTTTTTCAGGTCGACGCCCACCCAAAAAATAAACTAAATGCTAAAATGGAAGTATTGAATAGCTAGATAAGGGAGTTTGTACTTACTTGGTCCAAGCATAAGTCCGTTTCGTCCACTGTAGCTCCCGGAATCATGATCTTTGACAAAGGGGGTCTTTTGGCTCCAGAGTCAATTTCCAAATCAACAATGGTGATAATGAGCTGCCAACTTCTATTTATAGACTTTTTGGCCTCTTTTTGTCACTTTTTTGGCCCCCCTTATTAGTTTCTTTATACCAAAAACCATTTAGAGTGATCCAGGAGTTATATGGGAGGGATTTGATTAAGTATTGGGACAATGTTTTTTTGAGTTTCGAAAAAATATTGACGGTCCATAAAAAAATTATTTTTTCAAAAATCAACTTGAGCATATAGGTTAGGATACTACCCCAACTTTTGCATCTCGTTGCCTTTTTCTTATGTTATAGGATCGATCCCATCAGGTTGTGACACAGAACCATCATATCTTCTCTAGAAGTGTCGCGACTTGGTGGTAGAGCTTACCAAAACATGGATGCCCTGGGTAGGTCCTGGTTGCATTATGGTGTCCATGCTATTTCTAACAACACTGTAGGCTCGGGAGTCCGTATAGTCTTTCCTGAATACGGGTTTGAGCCTCATTTGCATGGGTCTTTTTCACTCTTTGTCTTACCCTCCGGACTCCCAAAACATAACGAGTCTCCTTTTAAGCCCTTTTCAGACCCTCTAAAAATGAAAAGATTGTCGAGCGATCTTGTGACCTTTCACGCTCGTTAAATTGAAATTTGAAGTCACATCTGTCCGATGATAGTTTACCCCTTTTTTGGTCTGGACGGTCAACTGTACGAACAAAGGAATACTCTATTGAATTCCCATTCTTTAGAAGAGTATCCTCAGGTATAATTTTATTCCTTTTTCGGGCCTGAGGGACTAAATTTACAAAAAAGAAACCCCCCCGAAGTCCATAGTTAATATTTTTTCAGACTCCCTAAATTTGAAAAGATCGCCGAGTGATCTTGTCCTTGTCACACTCGTTAAAATGGTTCTGAATTGATGTCTACTCGGTGCTAGTTTATCCCTTTTTCGAACCGACTAGACTATCTTCGAAAAAGGAACCCCAACGGAGTCTCCTTTTCTTCTTTTTTCAGACTCTCTAAATATGAAAAATCACCGAGATTACCTTCTTTGGGCTCATTAAACTTACATTGACGGACGTTACCATTGTGTTTTCTATCAACCGCATTTGCATATCGTATCCATTAGCCTTATGACAATTTGCTTCTGCGTCTGAACACCTTTGGTCGCCGGAGGATTTTTCCCGAGTATTATTTCACCAGAACATTAGTCTTGTCCTTGTGCCTTGAGCTTGTATGTTTTCCGTACTCGTTCCTCCATTGTAACATAATATTCCTTTATTCTTTTTCAAAAATGATCAAAAAGAAAAAAAAAATCAAATATACCCCAAAAAGAGGATGGGAAAGGTATTTTCTTTATTGGCAACATCATGAGTCGCCCTTGGATAAATCACATCTGTCCATTTGATCATCAGACTATGGGATGTAGTATGACCTTAGGAATCTTTTCTCTCTATATAGAGTTGTGTCCTCATCCGTTTGGTTACTCTTCCAAACATATGGAGAGTTTTCGTTGCCTCCTACTTCGTAGACTTATGATTAACATATATGTTGTCTGAGTCTTATCACTTGTCGTGCTATTATCCAAGGGAAGTTTGTCACTAAGCCTGAGTAGGCCCCTCTGCAATATGTCTCTTGTCCGCATACCCGGCCATCCTGAACGTCCAATCAAGTCCTTGTTCGAAATCATTGAAGCCTTCAGTCCGATCATCAAGATTATCAAGTCCATAACCGATGAGTTGTCAAAGACCTCTGGGTAGTGCAGTCGTACACTCATATTACACTCCTACCCAAGTTTTAGAAGATTTTGAAGTTGTTGCTTGAGCACTAAAGTACAACCATCAGGCCGAATCAGCTTCTGGGAGATGGATACTCTATATGTATATCTTTCTGATTTCGAGATGTAGCTCCGCTGTGTATTATTCGCAGCTACTCTTTATAGTTATTTGACATGGATCTACAGTGTATTTGATTGGTAGCCATGGTTCTATTTTATCCTGAGCATGGGTATGCCTGCCTCGGTGAGACATTTGTTATTTTGCAGATGACACCTCCTGGTTCCTGATTCTTGGGCTCACTCATTCAACATATCAGTACAGATTGGTAAAATATTGGTAATGTATTTCGACCATCAGATGCTCTTCTGACCTCACTTATTAGGGGGCATCTATTATAACCCTAAATTGCACCACACATGCTTACCTGGCATCAGGCCAACTCATATCCCTTCTTTGCCAAAATTATGCTGAACAAACTCTTTGAAAATCCTCTTGTGTCAAGGCCCACGCGCCCTAACCCATTACTGCACGCGTGTACATGCTGGCAGGCCCACTACAGCCCACGTGTACCTAACAAAACACAAAAATAGGAAAGTTTCCAATGGGACAAAAAGCTATGGGTCAGTTAACTGAAACTCTCGGCCATGCATGGCCGAGAGTTCATCCAAAACCCTAGCTCCTTCTAGCCTATAAAAGAAGGGGTAGGGGTACCATTTGGAGGAGGAATAATATGGCGAAGAAACTCTGCCCATTTTCCGAATCCATTGTCCCAACCCTTTAGCCTTTCCTCAAGCCAAAGGAGAATTAACGCAAAGCAGTTGGAGGAAAAAAGAAGAGGAGGAGCCCAGGATCAAGATCAAGGAGCAGTGGCTGGTCTCGACTTTGATTGTAAGTTGATTCATTTTGAAAATAATAAAAGAATACTTTTCCCGTCCCAATGCATGAGTTATCTATGATTTGTTTAATTTGTGCTTAATTTCTAACCCTCAAGTAGAAAAGTAGCGTGCATGCATCGTTGTTTGTTTTTGATTGCAGGTTATCGTTGGAAGGAGCAGCACCAGAAAACGGACAAAAGCGCAACGAAGGATCTACACCAAACATCAGTAACAAGGTTGGTAGTTCCTTTCCATGTATGTATCGTGAAAGAGGGGTTTAAGTTTTGGGTGGTAGGTTAAAAAGTAATTTCTTTACGGTCAAAATATGCATGCAAGTCTGACCCTAGTTTGCTAGTCCGTAGGGTATTTTTCCCAACAACAATCATTCAAGTCCATAAAAGTATCACACATCGACTATGGCGAACCAGTGTTATAAAAAAATGCCTATAAAGAGGCAGCTCCACATTTCTAAGCGTAAGACCGAAAAGTCCTCACGATCGACGGAGTGGGTGGTCTACCACCTTAGGTCAGAGACCCAAAGTAATGTCTCACTAAATCACTATGGAAAACTAGGGAGCATAGAGCACACACTAAAATTTTCGTAAATATAAATCACGCAATTGACTAACTAGTGGGGAGGAGAGTTACACCAATTAACACTAGAGAAACTAACTAGTGTAAGTGCAAATCAAATAGAGAATAACCCTTTGGGTATAATTTGCGAAGCATGATCCGACCTCCACCCTAGGTACCACAGTATACCCTCGTAGTCACCTGTTTAATTCTGTAAAATATTGACAACTAAGTTGCCAGCTCGTAGTCAGTAACCAGGCGGGTACAGTCGACAGTCGGGCATATCGTAATGAGGAGGATAACAAGTCTGAATCCCTTCAAGGGTGCCGAAATAAATTGGTTCGGAGGAAAAATGAGGATCTCGAATGGATTCGAGGTCCACGAGGCTCCATAGGAAACTTTTGTCGGTATTTTTCCTGAGAAAGACCCTCAATATACAATCCCCAGTATGTTTAGTCTAACTTTTGAGGGGTTATCTCCTCTGCCTTTCCTCAAGCGACCTCATGTTTATCTCCTATGTTAGAGGGGTGTCTCGCCTAGCTCTTACAACATTGGACTTAAGAAAATCCCTATCTCAGAATCCAATGTTTGTTTTAAAATAGCCTTGAAGAGTTTCCTCTTCACACCTAATGCAAGGCCCTAAATCTCTAAACTAGTAGATGAACCCTACAAACACAAAGTCTAATATATTTTAAGTTAAGCGTTAGTTTTAAGATTTTATTTATGAAAAGAATTTGTTCGTGCAAATAATGGTGTTATGAAGAGATGAATAAGGAAGAGAAATTTAAAGCATTTGAAAGAAAAAATATACTTTGAACTTAAAGAAAATCTTGTCAAACTCTTTGTAAAATTCAACTTTTTAAAACATTGTTTCAAGATATTGTAATTAAAAATTTCCTAAAAAGTTCTTTCGTTTGACTAAGAAAAACTACTTGTATTTCAGGAAATCGAAAATAAATTTGAAATGAAGACTCTTTTTCTTCTGCAAACAACAACCTTGAATACTTCACTAAACTAAATGCAAGAAAATAAATTCTTTTTTGATTTTTCGAACTGCTTTAACAAAAAAAATTGAAGTAAATTTTTTATTTTGTTTTTCAAATTAAGAAATAGGAACAAAGAGAAAACAAAAACCAAGATTGATAAAGACCCTAAGACAACTGCGTAATTGTGGGTATTCAACCAATAAACCAAAAGGAGGATATAAAACTTGACAATTCACTCTAAACCTTTAGGGAAAAAAAAAGAAAACTAAAGAACAGGTTAACAGAAACTTTAATCCAAGCTATGGCCAAAAACAGAGACTTTGAGAGGTTCAAGAAATTCCTGAGAATTTTAAACCTCTATCAGGAAAGAGATAGACCTCTCTTTGTTAAAAAACACTTTCATGACACATAGACGCAGGATGTTGCATCAACAAACTATGTATGTATGCGGGATGTCTACTGTGCAGGGAACCTATGTACATGGGATGACCCAAAACAGAGTGCGTACACCTCTGAGACTTTTCAAAAATAAAAAGACTAGGCAGACTAATAGGGAAGGGAAAACTAGTAGGCACCTTGAAGGTGACCAGAGACCTTTAAAAGACTCAATGACCTTGACTGAAACTCAAAAGGAAATCAGGAAGCCAATTAAAAACCCAAAAAACCTCCCTCTAAAACCCTAGAGAGACTCCCCAGTGGAGTCGCCAATTCTTCTAACAGGAAAATCCCCCTATAACTGTACCAGGGTTCTAAGTATAAATAGATAAATGACTCCCTAAAAGTCTATATAATTTCTACACTACCCCAAACATTCCAAAATAGATGAATAGAAAGAAATGAAAGAGTAAATTAGAAATTGTACCTTTTATCTAACGTTCGATGTTGACCTCCTCAAGCTTTGTAGGTCTTGAGGCTGTAAGTCTCCTTCCAAATCTGACTTGCATCCACAAGTAGGAAAAAAAGGATACAAACATTCTATTTCTATTCATCAATTAGGGTTAGATATAAATTGTTATGTATAAATCAAAGAAAATACATAAAAACCATCATTTGGGTCAGGGAAAAGAGATTCTTTTATTCAATACTCAAGGATTGAAGATTAAAACCTTTGCAGGAAGGTTCTTCTCAAACCTGGTCCAGGCTCCTCTTAACAATTCTCCAAGTGCACCTTCCAAATTCCTTCTCTCATAATCTATTGATCACCTCAAGGGAAGGGAATGGATTATATGGGAGAAAAGAGGTTAGAGAGGGAATGTTGTGGAAATAACTCACAAAATAATGCAAATACTTGGGAAAGGAAGGAAAGGGAATTTGGGCGGATTTTCATCGTCCTAATGCTTGATTGTGGAATGAGACCCCAAGACTTCCTTTTATATGAAAAAAGGATAGTTATTTAGTTGGGGATGGGATATAGTAGGTGAATTGTGTAAGTTTTAAACCTGTGAAGTAAAGAAATGCATATAGATTCTTAAGAAAAATAGAATTTAATCAATGGCTCATTCACATAGTACACATAAATTTATAATGGAAACCCTCAACCAGGAAAACCTTTCTTATATTCATTATATCAAATTTCACCATTCACTATACAATATATAAAATGTTTTTAGGTATTCTGTAGATACCAAAACCCTAATCCCTAAAATTGAGATTATTTTTAGTAAACCGCTAAAAAATAGAAAAATCCGCTAAAAATAGCAAAAACTGCCCAAAACAAAAATTTCGGGGCACTGCTTGTAACTAGGGGGGAAAGCACCCGATGCACATGGTACAAACAAAGAACTGATACGAGGGATCTTCAGACGCAGTTGTCATATCTGACGCGCCCACACACACACATGCAAAGAATATAACACATACCCAACATTCTCCCACTTGTTGTTTTATTTGCATCCAGGGGTCCAGCGGATTATATAGTCAACAATACAGGGAAGAAATGCCCATTGTTACTCTACACGAGGAGAACTTTTATGTGCTCACAGACTTTTTCAATGAATCTGCAACAGTCTTCAAAGTTTCAACCTTTTCCAGTAACACCTTCTTTTCCTCAACCATGTCTCTCACAAGGTGATACTGAAAATAAATATGCTTTGTATTCGAATGATAAGAAGGGTTGTTTTCCAGGAATATTGCACTCTGACTATCATAATCTAATGTCACTTCTTGTTGTACCAACCCAATACCTGAACACAATCTTTGTAACCATACTGCTTCCTTTCTTGCATGAGTGGCTACCATGTATTCAACTTATGTAGTTGAGAGTGCCACTACAACCTGTCTTTTGCTCATCCAATTGATTTCTCCTCCAAATAGGTTAAAAACATACCCACTTGTAGATATTTTGCGATCTAGATCTCTAGCCTAGTCTACATCAACAAATCCATGTATGTCCAACACTCTGTCCAATCCTTGTCTTCCTTGGTAGCACAATCCATAACTGGTAGTGCCATGCAGATACATGAAGACCCTCTTTACTGTTGTCCAATGCTCCTTCCTTGGTTTTGACATATACCTTCTCAAAACTCCCACTGCATGTGCAATGTCTACTCTAGTACAGACCATTACATACATCAAACTGCCAACTACACTGACATATGGAACATGGGACATGTCCTCTTATTCTCCCTGTGTGTTGGGACATTGATCTGTAGATAACTTTACACCTATAGGAATAGGAACCTTGACCGGTTTACTTCCATGCATATTAAACATATGCAATATTGTCTCAACATATTTTCTCTGATTCAACCAGAGTTTCCTATTTACACAATCTCTTTTAATCTCCATTCCCAGAATGAAGTTAGCAGCACCAAGATCCTTCATGTCAAATTTGGAGGATAGCTGTGATTTCACCTCCTTGATAACATCCATGTTATTTCCTACCAACAACATGTCATCAACATACAACACTACATAAATGAAGTGATTACCAACCTGCTTGGAATATACACAGTGATCAGCCTTTCTTCTTACAAATCCCAATCCAAGGATGTATGTGTCAAACTTTTGGTACCACATCCTAGGTGATTGCTTCAGACCATAAAGTGACTTCTTTATCTTACAGACCAACTCTTTCTTTCCCTTCACTACAAAGCCTTATGGATGCTTCATGTAGATTTCTTCTTCCAGATCCCCATGTAGGAATGTTGTCTTCACATCCATCTGTTCTACTTCAATATCAAAAGCAACAACGATAGATAAAATAAATCTAATAGAAGTTAACTTAGCAACAGGAGAAAAAATCTCACCAAATTCAATTCCCTCTACCTAGGAATAACCTTTTTCTACTAACCAAGATTTGTAATTCTCCACTTTACCTTGTGAATTAAACTTATTTTTGAAAAACCATTTTCTACCAACATATTTTATTCCAGCTGGCAACTCAACTATATCCCATGCCTCATTATTATCCAAGGCATCCATTTCTTCAACCATATCCTTCTTCCAGAGTTTACTATCCTCTGAATTCACTGCTTCCCTGACAGTTATGGGATCATCATTAGTAATAGATAAAACAAAATTGGAATTGAAATCAGGTGGACTATACCTTTCTGGTTGCCTTTTATCTCTCACTGATCTCCTCAATACTAGGGTATGAGGTTCTTCTTCTTCTTCTTCTTCTTCCTCTTCTTCAGATGATTCATATTTTTCAGCATCCAACTCAAGCTCTATTTTCTCAGGTTCGTATTGCATTGGTAGGAATTCTTGTTTGGACACATCTTTTACCACTCTGAAAACAACATCTTGACTATAAACAATTTTCTTGGTTTCTGGGTTCCAAATCTTATAACCTTTCACACCATCTTTATAACCAATAAAGATACACTTTTCATCATTTTTATCCAGCTTACTTCTATTTTCCTTTGGAACATGTACATATGCATCACAACCAAACACTCTAAGATGTTAAAGAGAGGGTTTCTTTGCAAACCATACCTCATGTGGAGTTTTATCATCCAACGTTGATGAAGGTGATCGATTGACCAGGTAACATGTTGTACCCACTGCCTCTACCTAGAATTATTGTCCTAACCCGACACCGTGGAGCATGCTCCTTGATTTTTCCATTAGTGTCCTGTTCATCCGTTCTGCAACTCCATTCTATTGAGGAGTGTATGGAGTAGTATTCTACCTTGCTATACCACACTTCTTACAAAATTCTTCGAATTCATTTCCGTAGAATTATCCACCATTATCTATTCTCAATACCTTTATTTTCTTCTTTATCTGATTTTCTACCAGAGATTTAAACTCTTTAAATTTATTAAATACTTCAGATTTCTTTCTAAGAAAATAAATCCATGTGTTCCTTGAAAAATCATCTATGAATGAAACATAATACATAGATTTACCTAGGGGTGGAATAGGAACAGGTCCAAACACATCACTGTGTATCAACTCTAAGATCCCCTTTGCTCTTGTAGCACCAGATGGGAATCTTACGCGATTATGTTTACCATATATGCAATGTTCACAGAAATCAAAATCCAGAGTGCAATTAGACATACCTTCAACCATGCCTTTATCGTGTAGTGTTTGAAGACCCTTTTCTCCAATATGCCCCAGTCTTTGATGCCACAACATGGTCTTCTTTTTAGGGACGATATTAGTCTTGTCTTCTTTATTTCTCTACTCAATGACAACATAACTATTACACCCATTAGTATAAGTGCTTCCCAACAACTTGTACAGAGTTCCACACCAAACTCCCCTCATCAACACCATTGCTCCTCATACCATATTGCAAGTGTTCTTTCCAAATATAGTATCCACTCCTGCATCATTCAACTTGCTTACAAATATTAGGCTCTTGGCAAGTTTTGGAATGTGTAGAACACTAGGGAGTGTTATAATCCTTCCATATTTTAGCAACAACTTAACCCTTCCATGTCCCATGATTTTTGTTGTCGAGTCATCTCCTAGGAATACATCACCACCATCATATTTTTCATATTCAGAGAACCACTCCTTGTGAGGAGTCCTATGGTATGATGCACCTGAGTTGATAAACCATACATCACGGTCTGCATGTGTACCTGTAGATGCCAGATAAACATCACCTCCTTCTTCAGTGGAGGTTTTCGCCTCTGTGGAAGAGGTACTATCAGATCCCTTTGGTTTTTCAACCTTCTTAGACTTGCAATATTTCTTATAAAGCCCTGTTTTACAACGCTTCCAACATTTTCTCAAAGATTTTCCTGGAGACTTAGATCTACCTGTAGATTTAGATCTCCACCCCGCAGGCTTACCAGGGTTCCTGTCTTGGGTACGCCCTCTTATAAATAAAGCATATGTGTTGTGACCATCCATGCTTTTTCACCTCATCTCTTCAGATAAAAAGGATGCAACTACATCCTCATACTTCAATGTAGATTGAGTGGTGCTACCTATTGCTACAACCAGATTATCCCAAGAGTCTGGAAAAGAACATAACAAATCAATGCACTTATATTCTTCTGCAATCATAACATTAATAGAGCCAAGTTGACTTACCAGAGTATTAAAGGCATTTAGATGTTCTGTCATAGAATCTCCATCTTCCATCCTAAGATGATACAACTTCTTTCAAAGAAACAACTTGTTTACCAGGGACTTTGATTGATACAAATTCCCCAACTTATCCCATAGTTCCTTGGCTGTAGATTCTCCTAAGACATTCAACAACACTGAATACACTAGGCAGAGTCGAATAATACTCCTTTCTCTTTTGTCCAACTTCTCCCAATATTCCTTCAACATACCAATAGGTGGTGTACTAGTAGTTTGTGCACTATTAGGTTGTGTACCAATTGTTTGTGTACTGGTGGGATGTGCACCAATCGACGGTGTACCAGGATCCACAATGATCCATTGTTCTTTGTCTACAAGAAGTTCCTCCATCTTCAGTTTCCATAGCTCAAAGTTTTTACCATTGAACTTCTCTATCTCGATTCTAGAAGAACTCACCATTCCTCTTTCTACACTCAAATCACCACTACAAAATCTCCCACTCAACCCAGGTTTATCACAGACCCAAGATAAACTTTATTTATTAAGACCGAGCCAAACCCTCAACAACAAAGGTGTCCCTCTCAAGCCAAAAATGAGCTCTGATACCACATGTAAGTTTTAAACCTATGAACTAAAGCAATGCATATAGATTCTTAGGCAAAACAAAATTTAATCAATGACTCATTCACATAGTACACAGAGATTTATACCGGAAACCCTCAACCAGGAAAACCTTTCTTATATTCATTATATCGAATTTCACCATTCACTATACAATATATACAATGTTTTTAGGTATTCCATAGATACCAAAACCCTAATCCCTAAAACTGGGATTATTTTTAGTAAACCGCTAAAAAGTAGCAAAATCCGTTAAAAATAGCAAAAATCGCCCAAAAAAAATAAATTTGGGGCATTGCGCGTAACCAGGGGGGCATACCTGCCCGCCCTAGGACACCCCTAGGAAAGTGCCTGGCACACACGAAAAATATAGAGCCCTGCTAAGAGGGATCGTCAGATGCAGTGGTCATATCTGACGCACCCACACACACCCATGCAAAGAATATAATAGATACCCAACAAATTGGTTGGGAAACCTCCAAAATCCGGTTAATTCCACTGAATTCCTTGCAACTTTAAATTTTTTTCAAATTTTGGAGGTATACACGGGTTTTTTAGTGTGCATCAAGCATATGTAAGTGGGTTGTCTAGCATACAACAAGCATATGTATGTGGGAAGTAGTGCAGCAGGGCACATACATGCTCCAAAAAATGGTTTTTTAAATAGAGTTCCTCAGCAGTGATTTGGAAAATTATGCAAGTAGGAAGGCCAATTCCATGTATGCATGAGTAGGGAATTTTAGGGCTATAACATTTACTTCAAAGGAATTTATGGATTTCTGCAAAAATCATGGAATAAAAGGGAAATTCTCCATTGCTAGGACACCTTAACAGAATGGGGTCATTGAAAGAAATAATAAGACAATACAAGAAATGGATTGAACAATGTTAATGGATTCCAAGTTGAGAGATTGTTTTTGGACACATACAACGCATATCACAGTTCACATTCAAAATAGAGTAATGTTCAAGAAAAACAATGGAAAAAATCCTTACAAGCTATGAAAAGGAAGACCAACAAATGTGAAGCACTTCAGAGATTTTGGAAGAAAATGATACATCAAAAGAGAGGATGGAAGAATGGGAAATTTTGATTATCTTGTGAACAAAGGCGTACTTTTTGGTTACTCAAGTACAAGAAAATCATACAAATGTTACAATATGAGGCTCAAGAAAGTTGTGGAAAGCATCAATGTAACTGTTGATCAGACAAGTGGACGAAAATTAAAAGAAGAAGAAAAGGAATCAGTGGAACAGGTTTACAAAGAAGAAGGAAAGGATGAAGAAGCAACATAAGGGGAATATGAAGAAGATCAGATAGAAACATAAGAGAAAGTGCAACAAGTATCTCCAAAGACACCTAGCAAACAAGTATAGAAGAATCATCCTTCAGATCATATTATTTTGAAAAATGATTTAGGAATTCAGACTAGAAGAATAATTCGTTCACTAGAACAACTACACCTAACACTCTTATCTTCGATTGAACTAAATAGTTTTGAAGAAGCCAATAAGGATGAATTATGAAAAAATTCCATGAATGAAGAATTTGATCAAATAGAGAAGAATGACACTTGAGAATTGGTTCCAAGACCAAGATACAAGAATGTGATTGGCACAAAGTGGGTCTTCAGAAATAAATTGAATGAATATAGATAGGTTACCAGGAACAAAGATAGAATGGTATGTAAAGGATATGCACAGGTTGAAGGGATCGACTTTGAAGAGACATTTTCCCCAGTTGTCAAAATGGAAGAAATCTGATTGATCTTAGATTATGCATGCAACACGAATATTAAAGTGTATCAGATGGACATGAAATCAACCTTTTTGAATGGGGAACTTGAAGAAGAAGTCTACATTGAGCAACAAGAAGGAATTCAACTGTCAGAGAATGAAGATTACGTGTGCAAGTTGAAGAAGGCCTTGTATAGTCTAAAACATGCTCCCAGAGTATGGTACTTTAGACTTGATAGATATCTACAACAAGCAGGGTTCAGAAAAGGAAATGCAGACAACAGCCTCTATATCAAGGTAACTCAAGATAGTATTTTATTAAATGATGTTTATGTTGATGATATTATTTTTGGAAGTGATGATAACAGGTTAAGTCAAAAATTTGCAAAGGATATGTAGAATGAATTTGAAATCCCATTACTTGGAGAACTATCCTTCTTTTTGGGTGTTTAGATATGTCAAAGCAACCAAGGAATTTTCATTTCTCAAACAAATTATATCAGAGAAATTCTAAAGAGGTTTGGAATGGAAGATTGAAAACCAGTTAACACTCCTATGGAAACTAGTTGCAAGTTAAGAAAAGGTGATTTTTCAAAGTCTACAGATCAAAGGAAGTACATGTCATTGATTAGAAGCTTACTTTATGTGACAACATCTAGACTATATGTAATGAAAACAGTTGGACAAGTGGCATGATTTCAAGCAACACCAAATAAATCACATGTTCTAGCAATGAAGAGGATTTTCAGATATCTCAAGGACACATAAGAGTTTTGGTTATGGTATCCAAAAGGAAAGGATCTATCACTTATTTCCTACACAACTTTAGATTGGGAAGGTTGCATTGATGACAGATGAAGCACCATTGGAGAATAATTCTACTTGGGTGAGTGTTTGGTATCTTGGCTAAGAAAGAAACAATCATTAGTAGCATTGTCTATAGCCGAAGTAGAGTATATGGTAGAAGCAACATGTTGTACACATGTTCTATGGATGAAAATAACTTTGACAAATATACAGGTTGGGTATGATGAGCCCATTCCTATATTGTGATAATACAAGATTTATTGGTATCTCAAAGTATCACTTTCTACGGGAATAAGCTGCAAATAAGAACATCAGAGTTGAATACGTGGGAACAAAGGAACACGTTGCAGATATCTTCACAAAACTGATTCCAAAGGAATATTTTGAGTACCCTCGCTAGAGACTCGAAGTAATTTATACTCCAAAATGAACTTTTTTGAATGCTTATCTTATATATCTTAGATTCACATGAGGAAGCACCATACAGAGGAAAATTCAGGTTGGGGGAGTGGGTTCTGGAAGAGTTCATTCAAGGGAAGCAGCCCCAAAAATAGTTCAGTTAGGGGGAGCATCCCTAGATGGGAAGTTAGATTTGCCATTGATATAAAAGAGGGAGAGATTCATCAGATGTAGGACAAAGAGTTAGATGCTTGGAGAGAGATCACAGAGGCATGCTTTTAGGGGGAGCAATGGCGTAGGGGAATCATAAGCAATATGAATTTAGTCTTTCATCAGAGTGTTTCCATCAATGCCAAAGGGGAATATTTTTAATTAATTTGGTTGGTTGTCATTGATGTCAACCCTTGAAGCAGGTCTAGTAGCAAATTACGATAGCCCCAATAATATGGATAAGGGACTTTAGTTTGATTGATGTATAATGGGATAAAGTTTAATATATTTGTAGGTAATACTATTCTATATGGATAGTACATGTCATGCCATTTCTGGTGATATGTGGAATGCCACATAACTCCTCACGGATCGAGAGTTATGGACATGTGAAGTTGGAGAACCCTCATGAGATATCTAGAAGTCAAAGAAGTCAAAATTATTCTAGAAGCTCCTAGAAGAAGTTGACTAATCAAGTGAGTGAAACTAGGAGTTAATCATGGGATAAGTAACAATTTGTTGCAATAAGAAAATAAATTAAAATAAATTAGTTGCAACTAGAAGTGGAGAATTTACTATTTGTAGCAAAGTGGGTTAGAAGTGGACAAGTGGTTAGAAGTGGATTAGCTCTAAAAGAAGGAAATTGGGTTAAGTTGGTTAGAAGGTAACCCTTTGAGGAAGCTACATGGAAGTATAAATAAGAGAGCAAGACTCTCCTATTAGAACCTATTAAGAAAATTGAATATATATTATTGTGTAAGGTTTATTGCAGGTACTCATTGATACATATGAAGTTGCATAAGTCTGAGGTAGCGCGAAGGGTTGTCAACAAAAGTTTTGGAATTATAGAAAATAATGGAAAAAAAAAACCTAGTTTTTAAGGTACCCTAGTTTTTAAGGTGTATGTGGGATGTAGTGGAGAAGGGTGTGTATATATGTGGGATAGAAGTATAATAGGGCACGTACATGAGGGTAAATCCATATAAAATTGAGAAGATGAAGATGTCAGGTATATAGAGTCTAAAAGCAAGATCCCAGGAAGGTCTACAGTGATTAGGTACATCAAATCTATCTATTGGTTCAAAAGGTATGTATTATTTCTATATGTAGTTAGATTTTGTTGTCTACATGAGAAATAGTTATGGGGGTTTAAGAATTTTCCCTAGAGAGATTAGTGGTTGCATGGGACATTTTGTGTAAGTGTTAAGCCTTAATATTGTCTCATTACCCCTTAATTGGGGCATATTATATTAGTAATGTTATTTTATTTATGTCGTCTTTAGGCCATTAGTTGTAATTATACCTCCTAGTCTCCTATATATACCAAGGAGACATTTTCATTTTGAATCATCTTGTACTTGAACATTTAAGTGGGGTAAAATGAGGTTGCCCCCTAAAAGAGGCTTATTATCTGAAATTATCTCTTTTTCAAGGCGTTGAGTGCTTTTTCTCAGGTTTTTCTATGCTATATTGATATTTGGTTCTTAACATATGGTATCAGAGCTCAAGGTCTTGGGGTTTCGCTGCTACATCTGAGACACCTTGGAATTTTCGCTATAACTTGTTTTCTATAATGTTTCAGAAGGAACGACTTGGAGGATTTTAGTAGATGGATCAAGGTACGTTGGGTTAAAAATTCAGCTCATGAGGCCTTATACTTTCGAAGATACAGCCTGTACAAGATAGGGTTTTGGAATCATCCTGAATTGAGTCATTGAGGAATTTTCGCTATAAAAACGTTTCTGTAATGTTTCAGACCCTAAAATCTAGAGGCTATTTACAGAAATTAGTAAGGTATCCATGGTAAAAATTTCAACTTCTGTGTCATCATAAATTTGTAGATACACCCTGTGTAAGATAGGGTATTTGACTAGTCCTATTGACTAGTCTCAAGAAGGTGTTCCAGGTAAAACAATGATAAATTCTTCCTAGAGTATCCAAATTGAGTGGGACTAGTTTCATTGGATCGTGGACAGTCTGTAGTATTTCTAGTGCGAGTTTCAGAATTTTATATCAATTATTTGTGCGGGGCACGCTATACAAGTGTGATCTCCTGAAAAGGCAAAAAATCAACAAGTTGTGGGAAAGTTACTGTAAATTCCACTTGGCACATCCAATTTTGATCAGACATATGGCATTGCAGAGAATAGATATTAGAGACCTACATAGAAGCAAGTTTCATACCCATAAGGGCCAAAACTTGGGAGATAAAATAGAAGAAATATTGTTTAGCAGAACCACCTCAAAATCAAGGTTCAAAAGTGATACTTGGCCAACATGCCACCAAAAAAGGGAACTTCTACACCAAATAAGCTTCCATAAAATCATACTTGAACTCTTAATGAAGGTGAAGAAATGCGTAGGGACATAAATGAACTACAAAAGAAGATGGATTCAATGGAAGCTATGCTGGATACCAAGATGGATGGTTTAAAAGGGGAGATCATGGAAGTATTGAAAAATTTCGTAACAGAGAAGACACCTGAAAGTGAAAATGCATCCCATGAAATTCATGATGAGGACACAAGGAAGGTGAATCAAGAATGGAGAAACTCCGACTTTGGTTTGAATACCAAGCACGTTCCTAAGATTGATACGAGGAAGTTTGATGGCAAGGGCCCAATCACATGGATACTTTAGATGGAGAAATTCTTTGATCTCCATAATGTGCCACATACACAAAAGGTACGAATTGCTTCTTTATATTTAGAACCTAATCAATTTGTATGGTATCGATGGATTTGTTCTCGCAAATCACTCATTACTTGGACAATTTTCACAGAAGAAATGATAGCACACTATGAGGATACAAGGAGCAATACCTTCTTTAGCCAATTGATAAATCTCAAGCAAAAGGGTTCAGTTACCAAGCACATTGAGAACTTCGAAAGATTGAATATAAAGGTAACCGATATTCAATATGAGAAATTGATTGATGTATTCATAGGAACTTTAAAGGATCACATTCAACATGAGGTTCTCCTTTGGGAACCCAAATCATTGGAGAATTCATTTAAGGTGGCAAGAAATGTTGAAAGTAAAAATATGGCTATGGCTACTAGAAGGACCAATCCTAACATCTATAGAGAGAACAATGCTCCTTTT
>ML779185.1:363961-377144 GCA_009831015.1 Picea engelmannii | reverse complement strand
TATACCAAGGAGACATTTTCATTTTGAATCATCTTGTACTTGAACATTTAGGTGGGGTAAAAGGAGGTTTCCCCCTCGAAGAGGCTTATTATCTGAAATTATCTCTTTTTCAAGGCGTTGAGTACTTTTTCTGAGGTTTTTCTTTGCTATATTGATATTTGGTTCTTAACAATAAGTCATATCTACATAAATACATTGTTGGTATAATCAATATATATCATTGATACATATTGTTAGTGTTGAGGCACATCTTGTATTTCTTGGCATATGGTTAAGGGTTTTTTTGTGGTACATGGTTGAGAGGTTGTACTTGTGAAGTGGTTGATGTATTGATAGGTTGTATATCATAAAGGGTTTGATGTCTAGTCCATGTGAGGGTTATTATACGTTTTCATGATTATACTTGTAGGGCACATGCCTAGAGAGATATATATACATTTGGTTAAGGGATATGTATGAGGATATATGCACAAGGCACAACTACAAGTTACATAAAGTGACATGTTGCAGGTTGAGTTGACAAGAGGTAGTAGAGTGTTTGAGTTTCAACAAAAGTGGAAAACCCTTGTTTCAGAAGGCATACATAGGGTGCAGTACAGATAGGACGGGTACATACGCAAGATGCAGTATAGATAGGGTGCATACATACACATGTTGTAGAATAGATAGGTCATGTATATGTTTTTTTGGTTGGTAAGGCTGAGTACATGTACATGTTGATTACAGGGAAGTGTTATAGGTTAGCTATAGGATGGTGGTACAGGTTTACAGTGGTATATCTCACAGTGATAGTTTGGCAATGGTTTCATCATCTTACTCATGTTTCATGGCGATAGGACGATGGAAGGATAGGTGGTTGTAGCCACATTCTGGTTGTATATGGAGAACATAGGTGGTTGTATCCTCCTTCTGGTTGTATCTAGAGAATTGGGGAGTTGTAGCTTCCCTCAGGTTGTAGCCTGAAAATGTAGGGGGTCAGAGCCTCCTTCCAGTTGTAGTTCGAGAACAAAGGAAGTTGGTGATTCCAATGAATGTAATTCTTAAATAAATATAAGAAAAAGCATTTAGTGTTTTTATCTTGCATTGGGTTTCCACGTAAAAATACTAGTGTACTCTGTATGTGTATGATTGTTCATTTTTCATGGTTTATTTACTCTACACTTACTACATGATAATGCTATATTGATCATAAAGATAAATAATACTTGTATATTGTGGTTAAAAGAATTAAAAATCTTTGTTACTAATTCAACCGCCCCCCTTCTCAGTAATCCAATAAGAATAACCTTAATCAAAGTTTGTATGTGAAAGTTATGCCTCCCACAAGTTGACTTACCATGTTGTTCATCATGGTGCGAGTAGATGCCACATCAACCTCATTATTTAAACATTTTTGGCTAGCCATGTAGTGGATTTTATATAACATTTTATAAGGTATAAACCTAATCATTAATTGAGGGTTGAGGAAGTCAATACCCTAAGCCTAGACGACTATCAGGATATGTTAAATACCATGCCGCTAAGAGGAAAAGGAGTTCCATTCTTTTGAATTTTATCTTGTTCCATAGATGAGAAAAACATATAAGAGTGGTATTATGTGACATTAAAATAGGAGGTGATATGATGTAATAGTCATACAGGCCAAAGTGTCAAAGGAAACTCCACAAAGAGTGCCTCTTTCTTTGTAATTGCATTTAAAGAAAAGAGAGCAAAGATGCCTCACCTTCTACTTGAGTTTTCTCCCGTGTTGTGTTTCCTAGGTCATATCTTGTGTTTAATTATGGATGGTGTGTGAGTAGTTATTTATGTTGTCTATTTTTTTTCATTTTTTCTATTGCACACATTTTATGTGGAAAAATTAGTAATTAAAGAATATGAGATATGAAGGAAAATTAACCTTCACAATAAACATTTCATTATTTTATTAGATTTTTTGTGATGAATTGTTCTAGTGGAATATCCATGCTAGTTTACGGATCATCTATATTCATTTTTAACCTAAAATCCAAATTCTTTCTCACACCAAGGACTTCTACCTCTGTCTTATCCATCACACAAATTTTCTGATAAGGTCTTGTTACCTTGAGGCCTAATTGTTTCATAATTTTCAAAGACATGACATTAGTTGATGCACCAAAATCCGACATACAATTTTGCAATAATAGGTTTCCAACTTGCAAGGATATATAAAAAGGTTCATGTTATCCATTCAATCCTCCTTGATACATAGTTTGCAAAATCATAGGTGTGTCATCATAGGGTGTTTATATGAGAATTGTAAAAGTAAGCATTCAAATTAATCTTGGTATCCTCACATGTTTCTTTTAACATGTCTGAAACACCGGTTTTTTTTTTTATGGATGAGTTGGTTGTTATCTTTAGAATATCACTTGGGGTTGTGGATATTGAGTCTTCCAGGGTTGAGGATTAGGAAAAATTGTCTGAACTAGAATTTCATGGGGTTGAGGTTGAACTTGTTTACCCCTTCTTTGATAAGTGTTCTAGTCCTTTTCTCAGATTCTCATTTTTTATCTCTTCCTAAGTGGGTTTAGGGGATAAGGCTCTAGAAATAGTGGCTTGGTCAAGGTTCTTTTCCTTTTCCCCTTTAAATTTTTCATTGGGAGAATCAGAGACAACATTAACTTCATCAAAAAAATAACCCATGTAATTGATATAGTTTCTTGGCCCATCATTGTGAGTCTCCCTTGCTAATCTAGCATCTTCCTAGGAAACCAAACAAGTCTCTTGCTAATGTGGATACTCACAAGGGTTACAACATGGAAATTGATCCTCTTCTACCAAATTGTTTCCTCTAAGGGGTTGGGAACCTTCTATTCATGGTCATGGTGAGTTTTTTTAGGTATATCCCAACCACCTTTCCCTCTAGGTTGAAACCTATTCTACTAGGATTTCCTTTCTAAGTGCACTATCTTGTTCTGCATACCATGATTTTTTTGTTGGAGAGTTTTAGTCTATTTATCAAAATTCCCTTTCATCCTCTTCATTGAATTAGCTATAAAGGTTAGCATTTGATTCTCTTATTGACCTTAATGGAATACTTTTGGGAAACTATAAAGGTTTAAGGATATTGTTGTATTAAGTGAAAGGACATATCTCCAAATATATCTAAGTAATAAATGGGGATGGACTACTATGGGGATTTGATATTCTGATTCAACTTCTGGACAATTTGGGTAAATATCTTGTTGAATTATTGCATGGTTTTATTCTCATTCTTCTTGTCTATATTGAGAGAATCCAAGAGATACCTATTTTCCTTCTTATCACACAATTTTTCCATAAATACATTCTCTAACTCAACAAGAGTATTGATGCTATTAACATGTAAGGATATGAACCAATCAGTGGCATCACCTTCTAAGGAAAGGGAAAACAACCTCATATTAACATCATCATGATTTGGAGAAAACTTGGTGGCCACATTCTTAATCTTTCTCTAATGATATATTGTGGATACACCATTATTTCCTTGAAAGGTTGGAAAATTATCAATGGCCTTCTTAGGGATATCATGGGGATATCCTTGAATGTTTGCAAATTTGAAAGGCCCAGTCAGTGTTATCCCCCAAGATGTTCTAGTATATTATTGGAATGATGTTGAGGTACCCCAGGGGATAAAATTAAAGAAAAGTCTTAAAACCATGTATGCAGTAAGGTAAATTGTGAAAAATTTGTTGGGTGTGTGTGTGTGTGTGTCTTAAATCTCTCGGCCCTCAAATGGTTTCAAATCAGATGATAAAAAAATATAAAACTCAAGATGAATATGTCCACAAATGTTTCATACAATTAATATTTCAAGGTGAGTGAAATGGTGAATCAAAAGAAAAACAAGATAAACCTATAAGGCACTGTTGAGAATGAATATCGTAGTTTATGGAAAAATAATAATGTGTTGAGCAATTAAGAATTCAATAGTTCTAATAAATGTATACATATAAGTGAAAACATGCTTCAAAATAGTTATACATCCCCACACATTCAAATACATGGAGGTACCCTTTTCACATCATTTAAATGAATAAATAAATGACAAGAAATGATCATTTGTTAAGAGGAAATCACTTCTATGCCATGACTAAAAATCATATAGTAACATTGAATATGGTGTATAATCTACTACTTGAGATTTTAATAATAATATCTGATACAATAATACAAAATGTGAGAGGTGTATTTACAAGAACAAATATGAAAAAAGAAGAAGAGTTATAGACTGAAAGATAACACAAGGGATGAATCTCTTAAGGCCCGATGCCTTCACATCTGTCTGTGCTTGAGTTTTGTTGATCAAAAAACTTTGATTATAAGACACTCTTAAATTCCCAAAAGTGTTTACCCTCTAAATGAACACCTTATGTATTTTTATATGTTCCTTAGCCGTGAGAAAACTATTTATTGGATCTAATACAACTTCTTGATACTTCCTTGTTGAGTAATGTTTACAAGGTAAAAATAGTTTTTACCACTAGAGTAAAAACCTATTGATGTTTCGTGAGGAGTGCATCCTTTTTCCAATTGACCTTATGTATATATTCTTCTAAGTTGATAAATTGGTTTTGAATACTGCATTGGATGCATTCAACCACCATTAGTCAAATGACATAGAGCACAATTGATAAACTCTTTGAATCCTTTGCCTCAAGATTCTACGGAACATTGGTCAAATTGTGAAATTGCACCTTAGGATGGACTACAGGATGTCCCATTGTTATTATGTTTGATTTAGTGTGAGTAGAAAGGGACATTCCTCTTCTTTTCAAATATATGATAAACTCCTCACACATCTATAGACATGATGGTTGATCTGTCTCTCCTGAGGAGAGAGACTATACAGGTGGGTCATCTTCTATGAAACATGGAATCTGATTAACTACTTGAAAAATTTGTTTCCCCTCATTTGTAGTCATTCAATGATCATGCCTGACACATTTTATGGTGCTTGGTTCCTAGGCCCTAATCTCATGGTAAACTTATCAACTAATAAATCTTAGGTACTTTCTAGCCACGATAGGATCTGTTTTTTCTTTCGATAAGTGCCCAAGCACTTTGATTTTTCCTTAAGCACCTAGGGCTTACAATTTCTTCTATTTTCTTTATTTTTCCCCAAACTAACCATTCCTTTATACGCAAAAGTTGTGGAATCTCTTCCTTTGTCTCTATCTCATTCAGTCTCGACCTTATGATCTCAATCAACCTTTATATAAGTGACAAGGTCAAATATTGTACTAACATTGTATCCAATAGGGACAACATACCCATGTGGTCTACTGAGAACTAAATACCAAGTGCCTTCTTATGTTGGGTTATAAAGTCTGCCTTGAAATGACTAGTTCTCTAACTCTTGAAAATTGATCTGATATATGAAACAAAATGCTCAACAACTTACAACGTTAGAGCCCTACCTACTTGTTCATGTAAAAAAATGATGAATGAAGTAAAATTAGAAAATACATGGAAATAAATGAAAGTGACTTATTTATGTATAGTGTAGGAAGTTTTGTAGTGTTCATTACTATAAGAAATTCTTGAGGAACCTCCCATTCACAGGAGCCCCAAACAATTCTACATCTAGCTAGACTATCTCATACGTGTTGTTATCTTGAACTAGAACAACTTAGAAGGGTCCAAGACAAATATTTTCAAATTTTACATGCTTTCCCTTAGCCTCCCTTCGAGCATTCCATATTAGGACCAGATCTCTTATCATGAAATTTCTTTCTTTGGTCCTTTTGTCAAATATTTCCTTATTTCTTGCTTAGTGAATCTGGGACTTTATCTGCACTTGTTCTCTTACATGTTACACCTTAATCCGTTATGTGATTCTTCTCCACATATCATCTGATTCTACATCCTTATCTTGTAGTAGTTTCATTGCAGGAAGGCAGAGTTGAGTGGGGAAAATGGATTACAATCCATATACCAGTTGGAAAGGAGAATTTCTAATGGGCCTTTTAATGTTGACTCTATATTCCCAAACTGCATACTTTAAGTGAGAATCACATGATTTTTTATTTGGACTCAAGCAAACCATTTCCTTATGCATAATATGTAGTAGAGTGTCGAAGTTCTATGCTATAGTTTTGAAAAAATTGAACCAATTTGACAGACTTGAAGGCCTAGGCACTATCACTTAGACTCTTTCTTGGGAACCCAAATCTGGCAAGGATGTTTTCTTCAAGTAATTTTATGATGAATGTGTTAGTTTCTACCCTTGTATGAATGGCCTCTATCCATTTGGTGAAGTAGTCAGTGGCTGTCAAGATCCATTTATTTTTTCCACTTGAGTTTGGATTGATTTCACTCATGAAATCCAATCCCCACTGCTAAAAAGGTGTCTCAACTTTGATAGGTCTAAGTGGGAGGGGAAACAAATTTCTCTTTCATGCAAACATACAAAATTCCACACATTCTTTAACCATAAAATTGACATAAAAAAAATGAGGTCCAATAATAACCAACTCCGAGGATATTAAATGCAGTGGCTCTCCAAGCATGATGACCACCACATACACCCTTGTGAAACTTAGTGACAATTCTTTCAGTTTCTTCTTCAATGAGGAAATTTAGCAAGATTCTTCACGTATCCTTCCGAAACATATTTTCTCCAAAACTGCTATACTTTATAGACTTAGGTTTAATTGACCTAGACTTGGATTTGTCCCATGTTGGTGAGAAGCTCATGTTTTGTATGTAAAAGATGATATCCTTATACCAATCAGACTAAGAAAATTTAGGGATCACTTCCAAGGATGGTTCTTGTGTTTCATCCATTTCAAGATATGTTGTTATGATTTATGCTGACAAGGTTTTCATACATATTTCTCTTCAATTAGGCTCAAATAGGATTTTGTCTAGCCCTTGTCCCTTTACTAGTTTTGTGGGATTAATCTCTACATCATACTCTTGAATTTTGGCAATCCATTTACCCCTTCTTCCCTCATTGTTAGTTTGTATAAGGATGTCCTTTAGAGCACTGGTAGGTACATAATCCAATATTTTAGAGTGAAATATGTAATCTATGAATGCTTTCAATGCTTCAACTAGGGAATATGCTTTCTTTTCCATACTACTATATCTTAATTCAACATCTCTCAAAGACTTGTTAAACGAGGCTATGGGATGCTCGTGATTTTCATCATTTTTTTGAAACAATATAGAAGTTATGGTGTGTC
This sequence comes from Picea engelmannii, assembly GCA_009831015.1. Classification (NCBI taxonomy): domain Eukaryota; kingdom Viridiplantae; phylum Streptophyta; class Pinopsida; order Pinales; family Pinaceae; genus Picea; species Picea engelmannii. The sequence continues at coordinate 369,951 of ML779185.1, read as the reverse complement.
ATGAGGAAAAACAAAATATGAGGAATTCTTTATCATAATTTGGACTAACTAGAATAGGAGATTCTCCCAATACTTCTTTAATTTATTGAAAAGACTCTTTAGATTCAACAATCCACCTGACTTCATGATATTTTTTCAATAGGTCGGTGATATGTTTCACCATTTCAAAAAAATTTGGGATAAGCCTTCTCATAAAATTGATCTTACCCAAGAAAGATTGTAATTCTTGTTTATATGAAAGGCAATTTGTTTAATTTCATCCACCATTTCTAAATCTGTCTTTACTCCTTCCTTGGATACTATATGGTCCAAAAATTTTCCTTCTTTCATGGAAAAGTATGAATTTTTGGGATTCAAGGACATGCTAAGTTTCTTACATTTCACAAAGGTCTTCCTTAAATGCTTGATGTAATATTAATATGTATTTGAGAATACAGTAATTCCATATAGGTATATAACAATGAATCTATCCTTCTCTCCCACAAACACTATGTCTAGAGATCTTTCAAAAGTTTCTTTTGTATTTATCAGACCAAAAGGAATTTTTCCATATATGAAAGTCCACCAAGGTGTTGTGAAGGTTGTCTTATCTCTATCTTCTAGATGCATTGCCACTTTATTGTATCCTAAAAAACCATCCATCATGGAGATTCTATTGGCTCCCAGTACCTTCTATAATATGTGACCCACCTTGGGAAAGGGGTAATTATCTTTCAGTGATAATTTATTTAGGTTCCTAAAATCCACACAGAGCCTCATTTCTCCACTCTTTTTTCTTATTGGAACCAAATTGACCACCCTTTCAGATTACTTGAGAGGAGAGTACACATGGATTTCTTGTTTAATGGGATACATTAGCACTACATTATGCCCCATCCCTTTGTTGGCAGCCAATACAATTTTTTTTATTGGCTTAAAAGATGCCTACACCTATGTCTCCTGAACTTCAAATTTTCATTGTTTTTTGCAGATTAACGATATTTTCATTTCATGCAACGTTTGCAAATTGGTTTCAATTTATTTTTCACGACTGAAAGCGTGAAAACTCCTCCATCGTTATTTGAACTGTCGTGATCTTCTCATTGATATTCTGAAAAGCACTTACCTTTGGTTTATTATTATGTGGTTGAAGAGATTTTTCAAACTATGACATTCTTGCTTTGATTGTGCAACTTGACTTTTATTTGATTGATAAGGCATTGAGCATGTAAATGTATGAATTATACTTGATTATATAGGGGTCATGGTTGATTTTGGTTCTTATATAATGTGATCCTTACTATTGTAAGTTCTTGGCTTATYRATTTTATGAAATYTCTTATCATGTTTTATAAACTTTGATTATGCAACAAGCGCATGGGAAACATATGAATTTGATTTTATATTGAATGGCAATGGTTTGAAGTTATGCAATGGCGCATTGATTAAACTTTTGGGTTTTGATTTTATGGTTTGAATTGTTACTTGGCGTATGATTAATTTGTGGGTTTGATTTTATGTTGAACATTCATGGTTTTGAACCATAGATTGGCACAATTGGTATATTATCATTCACCGTTTAAATCTTGGGATGGCCGAATATTTTGGTTCATGATTGATGGAACAACGTTGTACTCTACTATTAATGTTTTGCATGGCGGTGAACTAACCCACCACCTTCGCACGCGCATATTGATTTGCCTCCCCTTTCATCGTTCTCATCTTTTGGCCTAAGTGATTTTGCTCCTATGTGTTTATCCGAATCCTACCATGCGCCCGCGCCATGGCTCCAGTCGTAAGGGCTGAGCCCAATGGTTGTCAAGATTTTTTGATGTTCGATGGTGCTTACAGTGACCTTGAGGAATTCGGATGGCTCCCGTTCATACAAAAATTTGATGGCTATAACCCTAGCGTGGCTCAACAATTTGCATTAACCTTTGATGGCTGCCGAGCCAAGGTTGGGGATGTGCAGTTGGAAATTGATGAGCATTTTCTCAGTTTAGCTACCGGTCTGCCTGCTGTCGGACAGAAATGGTCAAAAAATTGCAAAGTGGAAGATGTCCCGTGGACATTGCTCTTCCAKTCACGAAGAGTGAGYTCCTGTGACAAAGGTTTACCCGCRAATATGMTAAAKCAACGATGGCATGACTTGYTGATGGTAACCAAGCAATTCATCACCTRCGAGGGCAGGTATGGTTTCGTTTTCTTGTACCACCTTCGRCTACTTATGGTTTTCATGGGCTATGAGMTTAATATGCCTTACTACTTGCATAGGAGTCTRTTTAAAATGTCTAAAAKATATAAGAGGAACCATGCCGAYAACARCCTATTCCATTTTGGGTTARTTAAAATGCTTKTGGTTTGTCATTTGGGGTTACGCCGAGACTGTTGGAATGATTTTCTTAAACGAAATAATTTTGATGATTCTAGCCCACCACAGGTTGACAAACCTGTGGTGAGTGAGAGTAGGTTAGTACCACCTGTTCCTTACAGTGCTCTGTTACCTAAACCCCTACCCGACTCGCCTATTGACCTACCCAATTCTGTCACCACAGATGTGGAAAATGTTAAACCTGCGGCTAAAAGGCCTAAGGCCAAACCTCTTACGAATTCCAAAGGCAAGAAGAATGCCCGGCTAATATCTCGCATGATAAGAAACAAACCAAAAGTTTTTGTCAACCCTGACCATATCATGGTGAGTGAAGATTCTGACTCAGAGGTTGAACGATACCTGGCAAGTGAGTATCCCTATTCTGAAGGACTGTGTGACAAACCCTCATACGATTTTGTCAAAAACCTACCACCTTGCTTGCAAAATGATCCTAATCTTCCCGGCATCAAAATGCCTTGTGAAACCCTCGGTGACTCATCAAAACCCCCTCCTGTTCGATCCAAATCAGCTGCTCCACCATGTGATCAGTGTGGCGCATGGTTAGAAAGGTATTATCTCGACGTGCCAATGCTGCAGTCCAGAATTCGTGCTCTAGAGGATCAAGTTGCAACGCTCACCAATCAAAAGGAAAAGATGCCATCCACTGATAAGAAACAGCGAACAACAGGTTCGATTTTGTTTAAGAACGTGGAGTCAGCTACAGCGGTTGTTAATTCAAAACTGGCATAGCTCGAGCAACCTCACTGGTATGATTATCACCTATTTATATGATAAACCCGCAGCTCTGTTTACACCGTTGATTTTCTTTGTCACATAAGCATGCATTTTTGTATATAATTTTTTTTTAATAAATAGAATTTCATTATTGTTTTAAGTTTCGATTGGATTTGGCTTTGATTCGATTGATCGTGGGACAGATTTGATTGTTTTAATTTAGCTTCAATTGAATATTTTGTTTCTTATTGAAGTTGTTAATATCTTTACTAAACACGGGCTATTTCTGGTATTCTAATTATGAACACAGTAAATGATTCGATTCGAATTGGTTATATTCTATACGATATAGTTGGCATAACTGTTATAATGTTATATCCCGTGTCTGATTTGGTCAGTTCGAATATTATTTTGTTAATGCAGAACCAAATTGAAACTGTTCGATCCACATCGTTTGACCGCGTTATCAGCTCATTTCATATTGCAACAGATGTATTGTTTAAATTTGATTTGTTGAACGAAAATGATCATGCCCAGGATTACGATTTGTTTCTATATCTAACTCAGTCACGATTCGATTCGGTTGATTGCCCAGTTTACGATTACCACCTTTGTCGATTTGTGATGGTTGTGATCATTATTGTGATCCTGTTTGCTGACTGTGTAACGCCCTACGATCGAAATCTATGGCGAAGTTTGTTGATGCTGATTGTGCATGTTTCATGTTGACTATAATCGTAACAACCTTTCCTTATTGGCATTTGATTAAAACAATATGAATCTTATACAACAGTAACAAATCGATTATGATTGTATCAATTATGATTGTATCAATTATGATTGTGTTACATCGTATTTTATACGATATGATTTACCATTGATTTCGTTTGTTATGAAACAGTCCTGTTATGGTTCGACCTAATTTTATGGCAACTAAAAAACAGAGTATCCTTACCCTGTCTCGATTGTATCTTTTTCAATTTTGTTAGTAAACTCATTGGAATCAGAGTGATTCGTTTAGGATATTTATTGAAAGAAAATTAAATGGATTTGATTCTTTTGAAAAGATTTCATTTGATTGCTATCTAGTCTTGTATGTTATTTTAGACTAGCTACAGAATTAGATGATTCTGTAGGTAAGTCTGTAGGGTCAATTTTTTTAGTGTTTTTACTGAAATATCTCTCTAATTTGATAATTGTGTTCTATTGCAGGTAAATTCAAAATTGCAATTGAGTTGATGAGCAGTTAGGGGATATTTCAAAGATTTCTCTTGCATTTTATTTTCTTAGTTTAGGTGATTTTGGGATATCTCCTAGATTATGTAAAACACTTTGATATTATCCACAAGGAAGTTTTACCTTGTGAAGAGACCTATATATACTTATGATTTTTGTAATAATCATCATCCTCATTCATGGGAGAACAAGGATATGGAGTTCTAATACAGACTGAAGCAGAATTTAGTGTTTTGTCACAACTTTAGCTTCTCATTATATTAATTTTGTGTTTCATGTTATGTATATCAATTTGTTTATGATTTATGACTACTTTAGCTATCTAAATCATGTGCAAATGATATAATTTTAAATCACCGTTATCCATTTCTTGTCTCTTCCAAATAGATAAAAGACATAACAAATGTTAATTCAGTTTGTGAATGACATGTTTATCTTCTTCATAAATTGAATTGTTATATCTAAGTTTTTGCATAATAGGTTTCCCTTATTGCATGAATTTATAATCATAAGATTGTTATGATTTTCTTTTATGTCTTCTTTGTCCTGTAAAACACTTCAAGGAGCAGCGCAGCTAATCGTTTACGAAAATCTTATGGACTAACCGGCGTGAGTTTCCCTCCTCCGACCAGCTTAGAAGTCATCATACACAGGACAGACTTAGAGCGTTCCCAGGTCAATTAGTCTGTTGTTTACTGTTTTCATTAAGTAGTTTAATTCAGATATAAGCTTAATTAGATTTATATTAGATTGTTTAATTTCAGTAAATATATTAGATTGTTTAATTTCAGTAATATTTATTTCTTTTTCATAAAATATAAAAAAATCAAAAAGAGATCCTTGACTGTCTTAGGGCAGAAAACACATGAGTTTTGCAGGTTTTAATTAAATCTGTTGGTTGTTTATAGTGTATATTTGTGAATAAGTAATATCGCAGCTGTTAATTAGATAGTTGATTTGAGTTATTATAATAGTAATTAGTAAATAGTATATAATAGTTAGAATAGTTTATATTTAGTTTTAGCTTAATTTAGTAGTTTGTTTTAATTAGATTAGTATATTAGTTTGTTTTATTGTTAGTTAGTTTAGTTTCTTTTATTTAGTTTTAGTTAGTTTGTTTTAGTTAGTTTTATTTGTTTTAGATAGATTAGTTAGTTTAGATTAGTTTTCTCTTTGGTTTTCTTAAAAGACCTTAGGGCGGCCAACGAATCTGTTAAACTCGTCAGGGTGGTCCATTCCAAACAGCTTGGGTTATTTAGACAACCCCGGACCGGTTCCACTCTCCCAGTTGACGGACGGTCAATTTTGCCCGTCAACAAATGGCGCTAGAAGGAGGGCTTGAACTTAATTAATGGCACGAGGCGGTCGCAAGACTCCTCCTCCACCTAATCGCACACCTATAGTGACTAGAAGCCGTTCACAAGATAAAATCCCCCCTCAAACAACAACTACTTCAACCGAAGATCCACAGATCACAGTTGAGCCAGCAACCCCTAATCCTACAGGTGGTGATTTCCAAGAGATCATTCGTCAATCTCTTATCAAAACACATAGTGCCTTAGCTAGTCTTAGGCAACCAAACCGCCCGTGGGGTCAACCTTTAGACTTCTCTGATATCAGAGAACAGTTAGGTGACATAGACCTCGCTGTGAATTCTCCAGATCCAAAC
>ML779185.1:338926-350053 GCA_009831015.1 Picea engelmannii | reverse complement strand
GAGGTAGCCAGTGTTTCAGGATCATAATTTCTGAGGGATTGTTGGTCAGGTCTGTTTCGGTCCAAGGTTGGAGTTTGAGAGTTTCTAGAATGTTGAGGCGGCAACGATTCCAACAATGTTGCCACGGGAGGAAAGCGTTCGTGAAGAGTCTTCTGTTTGTTTCCTTCCAAACATGCCACAGGATGAAGCCAGGAAGTAGTTACCAGATACGATTGAGGAGAGGAGAGTGAAACACTTGGGCCCTCCAGTGAGTGATAGTGTCAACGATGTTGTCTCGAACACAATCCGAGGTGCGCATGACGAGCGCACTTTAGTCCCAGATTTGTACAGTGTATGGGCAAGAAGTGAGGAAGTGATTCATGGTTTCAGTTGCCTCCCCACAGAGTATGCATATGAAAGGCCCCGCAAAGCCTCTTTTGAAAATATTGTCCCAGGTGAGAATGCTGGAATGGACCATGAGCCAAAGGAAGAGAGTGATTTTGGGCCAATGTCTGAGGTTCCAGATCTTGCCTCCAAACAGCCCGTGTAGGTGCTAGGTTTGGTTGGATCTTGATGTCGTAAGCTTCTCTTATGACATATGTGCCTCTTGGCCCGTATCCCCATCGGAGAATATCCTCTCCAGTGAGCTTTGGGATTTTCCATTTGAGCATTTCATTCTGGTAGAGGCCCATATCCACGTGGCCATCTAGGTTCATGATTTGCCTCTCAAGATGCCAATGCCGCCAAGTGTTATCTTGTGGGTCATCCCACCAGTAATCCGCTACTGTTGTCAGGCCCGCCTATGTGGATTGGGTGTTGATGTGCTCAACCCAGTCCTCATGGTCTAGAATTGGCCATTGTTGCCATGAATCTTTCCAAAATAAGGCTGTTTTCCCATTCCTAATTTCCCAGAAGGCATGCTAGGTGACAAGCTGTCTATTCTGCTTAGCCGCTGCCCAAATTAAACACCCGGGTGTGTCACCATTCCAGCGTATGAGGTTTTTTTCTGCTACCTTGGGTGCATATTTCTTCCTCCATAAGCATGCCCAGAGGTCCTTGGGTTTCTTAAGCCATCGCCACCATATTTTGGCACTGAGGACTTTGTTCATGATGGTAGGATCTCGTAGGCCAAAGCCTCCTTGCGCTTTGGGCTGACAGAGTTTGTCCCAGCTGACAAGCGCTATTTTCTTTCATGTGTTGAGACCTTGCCATAGGAAGTTCCTCTGTAATATTTTAATAGTTCAGAGTACAAAATTAGGAGCAGCCAGCAACGAAAAGAGGTAGGTGGGAAGGGCCTGGAGAACATCTTGGAGGAGAGTAAGACGGCTTGGAAAGTTAAGAACTCTGAGGGTCCAGGAAGAGAGCGTCTTAGTAAAAGAAGAGAGCAAATGCTCCCAAGAAGAGTTCTGAAGGGCGTTATCGATCAAAGGGATGCCAAGTTATTTGGATGGAAGGGAGATTTTTTGGAAACCTAAAAGATCAGAGATATGGCGCTGGATGGGAGGGGGCATATTAAAGAAGAAGATTAGGGACTTGTCTTTGTTGCAGTCTAGACCTGAGGCTTCAGAAAAGGTCTGGAGGATATGGAGAATGGATTTTGCTTCCCGGACCATTGGGGTTCCCATCAGGAGCGTGTCAAACACAAATTGACTGTGCGAAATAGGAGGGGAGATGCCATGCATCGGTAGACCTCCAGAGTGTTGTTTGCAACCGCCGCTTGAATGCTTCGGCTGAGACCTTCTGCCATGATAATGAAAAGGAAGGGGGAGAGAGGGTCTCCCTATCTAATTCCTCGTGAAGGGGTGAAGGGACGAGAGGGGATGACATTAACAAAGATAGAGAAGAAAGCAGTAGAGGTAAGGTTCAAGATCCACATCACCCAAAGTTTGTCAAAGCCAAAGGCGAGGAGCATTTCCCTCATATAGTCCTAGCTTATCTTATCAAAGGGTTTAGAGAGATCTAATTTAAGGAGCATACCTGGCAATTTAGTTTTCTACAGAGAGTGAATCACCTCATGAGCAAGAATAACGCTGTCCAAGATTTGTCTGCCCTCTATGTAGCCAGATTGTTCCGGGGAGATGATAGTAGGTAGAATGGGTTTAAGTCTGAGGGTTATCACCTTTGTTAGAAGTTTATAAATGACGTTGCAAAGGGCTATAGGTATGAACTGATTAGGATGGTGAGCCTGCCCCTCTTTGGGAATGAGAGTGAGGAAGGTAGCATTGAGAGCTTGAAGGACCTGTCCAGTAGAACGAGAGTCTTCAATAATTTCCCAAACCTTTACCCTGATCATCGGCCAACAGTGGTGGAAAAAATCGCTGGTAAATCCGTTCGGGCTGGGTGCCTTTCCTTTTGGAGTGTCTTGTAGAGCCTGGTCTACCTCCTCGATTGTGATGGGCCGAAGTAGAGATGAGTTTTGCTCCTTGGTGATGAGGGTAGGCACATGTTGCGTTATTTTGGCTATGGCTTCCGATCTGTTCGGAGAGGGTTCCGTGAGGAGGTTTTTATAATAATCTGTCAGTGTTGCTTCCAAGTCTTCATGGGAGAGAATAGGCTCACCGGTAGTGGAAATTAAGTGCGTGATTCTATTGGAGTGGCATCGTTGCAAGATAGATCTTTGGAAGAACTTGGTGTTGCGATCCCCCTCCTTGAGCCACTGAATGCGTGATTTCTGCTTCCATAGAATCTCTTCCTGTGCTTTTCTGGCCTCCAATTGTTGCGCAGTTGTTGCTTCCTGGACTTTCAACTCGTCCGTTAACCCTTGTTGTTGGATCTGGGTTTGAATCGTCTTTATCTGCTCTGACAACTGCCTTTGGGAATCGAAGATATTTCCAAAGGTTTCCTTATTCCAGGTTTGATGAGTTGTTTAAAGTTTTTTAACTTCTGCTGAAATCTAAACATCTTGGAGCCATGTGTAACCTCCGCCTATCTCCACCAGTCCTGGATCTTAGCTTGGAAGTCTGGATGGTTGAGCCAAAATTGCTCGAACCCAAATGGCTTTTTCCCTGGTGACGCCGACACTTCCATCCACAGCTGAATGGGCCAGTGATCTGAGCCATGAGTATTCAGAATACTTTCCTCCATGGCTATTCCCTCCAGCATAAGAGAATCAAAGATTAGAAAGAGATCAAGTTTGTAGGAAATTTGGTGTGATCCAGTTCTTCTATTTGTCCAGGTGAAGGTGCCATTGATAGCTTCCAGGTCGATCAAATCGAGTTTATCTATGAGACTGTTGAAGTCATTAGTGTCTTGATCTAGGCACCGTGAGCCACCTTTTTCCTCCTCCATATTTCGAATGAGGTTGTAATCACCCCCTATGGTCCAACGATTGTATCTAGTCAAGTTGGAGAGGTATTCCAGACTCCTGAGGAAGGCCTGTTTGTCCCTTGGGTTGGTTGGGCCGTATACATTGGTTAGGTGTCCAGGTTTATTGGATCCTATCAGCCTATAGTCCGCCGTAATAGACCATTTAGTGGTAATAAAATTCTCTAACAACACTATGGTTGGGTTCCATATATCAGCCAGTCCTCCAGTTGTTCCTATAGTTGCTATTGACATTCCTTCCCCTTGCTTCCAACAATAGGGGAGTAGCTTATCAATGTCTTCAGTTGAGCTTTTTGTTTCCTGAAGTAGTAATATGTCTGGTTTCTCTACAAAGATCATATCCCATAGCAATTTTTTCTTGCTACGTCCATTGAGGCCCCTAATATTCCAAGAGATAATCTTCATGATGATGGGGGGGTGGGGAGGGGAGGAAAACTGTCTGAGATGAGGTGGATTTGCCCTGAGTTGACCATAAAGTGTCCTATTTCCTGTATAAGTTTGTTTGTAGACTTCCAGCCTCTTTTCTTGTCATCTTTCTAGGTTTTACTCTGGTTCTTTGATTGACTGCTCTGTATCCCCAAGCCCTTACTGGATCGCGTTGAGGAACCGATGGAGGAGTTGAGTTAAATATTATGTACTTTCCGTAATTGGTCCCGGGGTATAGTGTACAATGTTTGTTGCCTGTAGGCATGTTTGAGGTGTTCCAGGTCCACCCCAGCTAGATCTTTCTCTTCTATTTCCATATCGGTGTCCCCGTCCTCAATTTCCAAGAGATCTTGTGGATCCCTTACTATGGTTTGTGGGGGGTAATCGACTTCCTTCCCCTGTGATGGTCAATCTTCCTCCTATCCCTCAGAATGGGAGGGGTTATCCACAGGAATCTCACTGGAAGTTATCTTGGTTGAAGGGTCCTCTGGTTGATCTTGTAATATTGCAAATTTGTTACTAGTAGAGGGATATTTACTTACTTGGTTTTGCTACCTTCGCCCTGCTTGTCTTCTTTTCCCTCTTGGTTGAATGAAGTCATCCTTATCTTTCCCATCTTTGTGAGCCGCATTGAGGGGGCATTCTCTGAACAAATGCCCATGTTCATGGCATTTCCGACACCTAAAAGGAATGTGTTCGTAGTCGATGGTCTAGATCCAGTCTTCGTCCTAGTACTCGAGGATGATGGTTCCCGACATTGGTTTTTCTATATTCAAGTATACACAAATGCGTGCATATGAGGTGTACCGCCTCTGTTTGGTAGCTTCTGAAGACTTCACATAAATTCCAATGGTATTGCCTATACCGGCCAAGACCTCTTCCGGCCAAAACTCTTGGGGGAGAGAGTACAGTCGGATCCACACTGGAGCATGGGCAAAATATTCCTTTTTAGGGATGAGCTTCTCCGTCCAGAATCTTAAAAAGAGTCTGGTTGACTTAAAAAAGTACGGTCCCCCATCAAAGATGCGATTGCGGTCTTCGAGATTGTGCAGTATGATTGTGAAAAATCCCTTTGAGCCCAGTTGTAATTCATAGTGCCCTTTTGGTTTCCACCAGTACTGTATCCATTTGATTAGATCCCTTTCCGACGTCCATAACCCTAGGAATTTCCCTACGAGGGCATGGTCTCTCATATACTATTTTTTCTCTTCTATCCGCGGAGAGTTGACCGTGTACTTCGGGGCCTGCGGTGCTTGAGGAATGCATTTTCTAGGGATCCAAGGTATCTGCGCTGTAGCAGGGGTGACTGTGTTTTTCAGGTTGATTTCCATCTCTCGGTCCTTGAAGGTTCCTTCCATGATAAGTGTGGCTCGCAAGTTTGGCGGCGACTCAAAGGGCGGTCGCTTAAACCCCTCGCCGATGCTTCCATTCGCAATGGCTTGTCTATAGGAGGCGCCATTCTTCCCTCCTTCCTTCTGATTCATCGCCCCAGCGAGGCTGGGAGCGTAGAAGTTTGGCTAGAATACGAAACCCTAATCCAGATAGCAAACCTATTTTCCTCGTTTATTAGTCATAATTAGTCATTATCCAGTCTCCTATATTTTAGGGGAGATTATTTCACCTGGAGAATATTCTCTTTCAGTTGACACTTCAGTTTGACTAGTTGAGTTGAGTTTAGATGTTGCATTGGTTTTGTCACCATGAAACATTGGGATCATCACCAACTCACTACTCTTTGTTCATTCAGTTAACTAAAGACTAGTTGACTAATTAACTCAGCTAGGTGGCAGTTCAATCCCGTAATTTCCTGAGAGACTAGAGTAGGTAGAAATTTACTCTTGTAACTATTGGTGTGTGTCCAGGTCAATCTAGACCACCACTATGGCTCATTAGTTACTCATTTATCCTATATATATTGTAAATTATTCACTCTTTCAGTGTGGAATAACGATTAATGAAAATTCTTCTATTCTTTCTCTCCTTCTTCTTCTTTTTCCAATTCTCTTTGCAAATGTGTGTATCATTGTTTAGCTAGATATATTCTGTGTAGGTCAACACATTTACATGGTATCAAAGCTGACAGAATTCTAAGCAAAATCTACACCAAATTATTTTTTGCAAGTACTGAATATTGAAGAATGCATAAAGATGAAATCTATGTTTTACTCACCAACAATACTTCTCACACTTCATAACTATTTGGAATGGAAGCCAAAAATTCTACTTCAGCTTAGATGCAGAGGCTTGCACCAAATAGCTATGGAAATGGAAATGGAGCCTGATTCTACCGATGAGAAAAATGACTTTCTCAATAGACAAGAGATGGCCATAGGATTTATCTGCTTGTCTATTTCTCTAGAAAGTCTCCACCAAGTATGTGATGTCACACAAGAATTCACTCCAAATGAATTATGGACCAGATTGGAGGTTCTATTTGGGAATAAATAAGATTGCAAATATTGCATGTAGGGGATTGGAAAGATAGAGCCAACAGAGAAACCATCAAAAGATCAAGCCTCTTATTCTGAAGAGTCTTCTACAAAAATTTTTGCAGAAATTTATATTCCATGAATTGAAGATGATGTCTACTCCATTTCAGATCTATTTTCTGAAATTCATGTGGAAGAGATATGGAATGCATCTTAGGAGTCACATGCAGACACTTTTGCATGCACCATGCATGCATGTCAGGAGACAAAAAGAGATCCACACACATCGGACGCCATTCTGATATTTTCTGAGCCAAATTTGCAGAAACAAATTGCATATTTGAATTCCTCTTGGGAAAATATCCAATTGAAAAAAACAAATCGTCCGAAACAAAGTCCGGAAAGTGAAGTTATGGTCATTTTAAAATCAACAAAATTTCAACGTTTTTCCAAATATGACCGTACGGTTTTCAAAATTTCATCCAAAATTTATTTGGATATTATTCACTACAAGAAGATAAAGTGGATATGTGTGGAAATATCAATGATGCATATACTTCATCAAATCCATGCATACATCTACATCTTCAACAAAATCTTCAAAGAGAACAAACTTGCACAGTTGCAAGGTCTTCTTTGAGTGAAGGACATGGTTGCTTAGAAACTGTTCTTTTGTTCCTTCTCATTTTTTATTTTATACATTGTAATTTGAGGGGGGGTTTTGTTCCCATGAGGTTTTCCCTCTTCCCTCGTTTAGTTCAGTGTATCTTTTGTATTTGGGTACTTAACATGGCCTCGTAGCCGAGACCCCTTCTTTATTTTCACCATAGTGATGTTCAGGGGGGGTGTTGGAGTTACTTCACACACACCTAGGATTTATTTTTTCTAACGTTTTTCCTTGTTTATTAGTCATAATTAGTCATTATCCAGTCTCCTATATTTTAGGGGAGAATATTCCACCTGGAGAATATTATCTTTCAGTTGACACTTTAGTTTGACTAGTTGAGTTGAGTTTAGATGTTGCATTGGTTTTGTCACCATGCAACATTGGGATCATCACCAACTCACTACTCCTTGTTCAGTCAGTTAATTGAAGACTAGTTGACTAGTTAACTCATATAGGTGGCAGTTCACTCCCGTAACTGCCTGAGAGACTAGACTAGGTGGCAGTTTACTCTTGTAACTATTGGTGTGTGTCTAGATCAATCTAGACCACCACTATGGCTCATTAGTTACTCATTTATCCTATATATTGTAAATTATTCACTCTTTGAGTGTGCAATAATGGTTAATGAAAATTCTTCTATTCTTTCTCTCCTTCTTCTTCTTTTTCCAAAACTCTTTGCAAATGTGTGTATCATTGTTTAGCTAGATCTATTTTGTGTAGGTCAACACATTTATAGATCTCTAGGTAAAGGGGCTTCATTATACTCTTCATTTACTAAAGGGACACAACAACCAATATCTTCATCAACATCATAAATGGGACGATTTCTGGGGTTTTCTAATCACTGATCACACAAGAAAAACATTTCCCCTAGTACAACCTTATGTTTTTCCCTCCAAATACTAGTACAATGGCATAGGCCATATCCATTTTTGGATGTATGGGTTGAATTGGGTTCTACCTTAGTTCTCCAATAAAACCCTTTTCACCATCAACCCTTCTGGTAAACCAGAAGGCTACAATGCGCACAGAGTGCAAAACATAGTCTCACCTGAGATGGCTTATGGGTGACTGCATGAATCAGTTTTTGGCAGTCATGGAATGGGTTGGGGATGTTATTTTTAATTCTTCTTATACCTTAACATATATTATACCATAACATTCATCATATCTACCATTTTATCCATTCAATAAAATCTATTTTGCATACCAATTCTAGTGCGCGTTGTAGATAAACTCTAATAAATGCATTCATTTATCCATTCATTCATTATAAAGCACATAGAACAAACATAGAACACATAGAGACACCATTTTACCATAGTTCACCCCCTCGGGATGCATCCAAAAATATCTTCTTCTTATTTCTTATTCTTCATCAAAATAGCATTGTGTGCATTACATCATAGGGTTTAAGAATGGTGAGGTTGACCAGAGTCGCACCAAGCTCCACAACATGTGGCTTGACCCTCAATTACATCTAAATACTAACTCCATCTTCTCTGTATCTCTCAAAAAAATATAGAATTTGACTGAAAACTCAAAAGGATGCTCAAACTACTTCGATCATGCCAAAGTTCAATGATAATATATGATATCCCTAGTTTCCTCATACATCCTCTATTTATACTACAAAATGGCTAAAAACCCTTACATTATGAATCAAAAACCCTAATCCTAAGTGGAAACAACTTGTCCACTTTCCAACTACCTCCTGCTCGGTTGTTTTTCGATCCAACTATTCCTTGCCTTGATCTTCCTTCTTTCCTGACACATTTCTTCCTTTTCCCTTTTTCACTCAATTTTTTATTCTTTTTTGGTGCGCGTTGTTTCCTTTGGTCCATCCTGCCTTGCTTACTACACTTAAATCCCAAAATTTCCTGCTCCTGTTCGCATGTTTTATAGGAAGTGTATGCTTGTCATTGATGGAAAGTACAACAACGATGATGTCTTGAGTACAGGTATAATGTGCCAGGTAGGCACCAGAAGTATTTTGAGGAGACGCAATAGAGCAAGCTCGTGAAAACTAGAAGAGATAGTGTAGAGGTGCACGTAGAGTGCAAGAGTGTGCTTGTTCATTTGATGGAAAACATGCAGGCAAGGAAGATCAACAACGATGATGGCATGGAAAGATCAAAAGCGTAAACTCCATTTTGGAGTTTTGGATACTGGGAGTTGGAGGAGTCGAGAGTCGAGACTCTTCATCACAGGAGTCCCGAAGTTGAGAAATGCGAAACGTCAAAATTCCAAAATAGGCATATCAACAAAGACTCCATTTTGGAGTTTCGCAGATCGGGAAATCAAAGTTTTCGGATACTAGGAGTTGGAGGAGTCAAGAGTTGAGACTCTTAATCTTAGGAGTCCCGAAGTTGTGAGATGCGAAACGACGAAATCCCGAAACAGGTACATCAACAAAGACTCCATTTCGATGTTTCAGATACCAGGAGTTGGAGGTGTCAAGGACAATCATGAAAAGAATTCTGAAACAGTGAAATGCCAAATGCCAAAATACGTTGATCTGACTCCATTTCAGAGTTTCAGATACCGGGAGTTGGAGGAGTCAAGGAGGTAACTCGTAACAGGAATTCGCGACATGCGAAATGCCGAAATGTCGAAACATGAAATGTGAAATGCCTGTTCAGAATTGTCCCATGGTCATAACCTATGGTCACATTGATGAAGGCTCAAGGGAGGAGCTAGCATGAATCCAATCTCCATTTCCTGATCGAGAGTTGGAAGAGTCAGAGTGACTCGCAACAAATTCACGAAATGCGAAATTGCGAAATGCAGTTTCGAATAAGGCTGTGGTCACAGCCAGTGGTCACATTTGCGGAAGATGGAGGAAGGATCTAGTGCAACCAAGCTCCATTTCAGATATCGCGACATGGAGCATCAAGATATCTCATCACAAGGAATGCCGAAATACCGAAATGTGGAAATGCAAAAAACACCTTTTGGTGTAGGTTTCAGATACCGGGAGTTGGAGTGTCGAAACACTTCACCACAAGGAATGTCAAAATTATGAAATGCATTTTCTTGGAGGTTCATAGTGTAACTACTAGAAATGAATGATGGTTTCTGCCAGAGGACTCGGACAGAATTCGGGGTGATCGCCAGAGAAGATGAAGAGTCTCGAGGCATCTTCCAGATGCATGAAGATTGCTCATAAAGGCTATTGATAGATGTAATATGGTTGGAGCCTGGAACTACAACAAAGGAAATGAGCTCGACTATGATAGAGAAGACAAAGAGTCTCAACTACTGGAGAGGCTAAGGAATCTCGACATAACACCCAATGATGATTGACGCATGGGTTTAACCGCCAAAGAAGCTGAAGAGTTGTAATGATGATCAGGTAGACCACTCGACATGGGGAGAGCATGCAAAAGAATTGTGGAGATAGCATGCACAAGGTTCATAGAGACTATAAGAATGCAGAACAAAGAGGAGATGAGAGTTGTTGTTGAGAGTGTTTTATGCACGTAGAAGGAGGCAGAGTGCAGTAGCTAAAATGCACAGAAGAGGAATGGTGCATTGAAGGGACATGGGGCACAAGGAATAAAAGGCAGAAGAACATAAAGCATAAGGAGAGTGTGCAATAAGACACTGATGCAAGTAGAGAAGAGCAGTGTAGCAGAACAGTGATAAGACCGATAAGCCATTGATAAATATTGTATCACTGTGATAAACTTATATATAACAAAAATTATATTTAAGGGTGGTTGGGAGGTGCTAGGGAGGATTGTTGTCCTCAGAGGTTCAAGTGGGTGCTTGAACACAGGGAGTTGTAGCTTCCATCTGGTTGCAGCCAGAAAAACCAAGGTGGCAGGGTGATGCAAGGGAGAACATTGGTTCTCTGATATACAGGTCGGTGCCTTTGTAACTGGAAGTTGGTGCTTCCATCCAGTTGGTTTTGCAAATATTAGGGAGTTGGTGCTTCCTTCTAGTGGGTGCTAGAGAAACCAGGGAGTCGATGCTTCCTTCTAGTGGGTGATAGAGAATCCAGAGAGTTGGTGCTCTCAGCAGGTAGCAGCTTGCAAAATAGAGGTTGTAGCCTCATTATGAGTTGGTGCTCATAAGTATGATAATTTATAGAATGTAAATATTACTTATCATATAAAGAAGAAAAGGTTTTTACCCTTTATGGGTTTCCTCAGGAAATATCTGTCTCTGTATATTTCATATGTGTGAATGATGCTGAATATTCTATTGCTTACTTCTTTGCATTATTTTGATTATCATTAAGTGTCCTGCAAAGAGTTTAAAATAAGCATAATTGTTTAAGCACGATAACAACTGATT
>ML779185.1:299661-338909 GCA_009831015.1 Picea engelmannii | reverse complement strand
TTCTCAGCTTTCCAACATATCCAACATCCATCTGCATTGTACCTCCCAAATTTCCTTCCCATGTTCTAGTTGACAACATTGTACCATAATTAGGAGACACATCAACCACCACTACATCCACCATAACTCTCTTAACATGCAGCGAAGCCAAGGTGACTACCATGTCTTTGATCAAGCCATCACACTTCACTTTCTTATAATCAAAGGAATATGACTCATGATATGGCCTTATTACTTATAATTCCAAATTTTCCATGACTACTTTGGGCATAAGGTTGTGAGAGGCTCCAAAATCAAGCATAAAATTATGTACCATATCACCATGAATATTTAAGGTCACGTATAAGGGTGCACCAAATTCTTCCTTCTTATCTATGTGAGTACAAAAAAAAATTTGTAGGGCACTCATCTTGTAAATTCAATGTATCACCAGGGTTCATGTGCCCTTTTCCCTACATGAATTTATCAATTTGTTTATGATATGAAGGGTTCTTGGCTAATTCCACCAAAGATACAAGAATCTTGATTTTAGACAATTCACGCTCAATGTTGAAAGGTGGAATTGATTCCTCAGATTCTTTAGGTACTTTTTCTCTTTTCAAGGGTTCTAAATCCTCATTTACTTAGGGGTGTCTGGAACATATTTGGATTTATCATTGGGTTGAATTTGACTAAGCTTCTTACGTTGAGGTTGACTGTCTAGTACACATTTTTTTTCCTATGCCTAAGATCATATTTCTTGTGCATCTCTTCTTGTAATGTATCAACAAGCATCCTGTATTGAACTAAGGATAAATATTCCTCATTTAGTTCACTTTCAGGAATCTACTTCCTAGGATTCATTGATTTTTCATAATCATTATGGGTTAGATGTATAACATTATTTTTATCCTAGAGAAGGTTAACTTCCTATGTGTATTCAACACATTCCTCATTCATTACTTCTTCAATAAGATTATTATCATTGTTGGTATTTACATAGGGTTGGATGGGTTGTTCTTCATTTATTCCTTACCTTCTCATCAATTATGGATTGAAGGGTCTTCTAAACTGATTAGGATTTATTATCCATCCTTCTTGGGGAGTTTTGTTTGCATGGTTATTCTCAATCTTAAATCTAGACATATTTTTTGTTAAGTTCCTAATGAATCTGGAATTTATTTAATCCTCTCTTCATGGAAATATTTATTTGGATCAGAGGTGCCAAACTCTTCTATAGTTTTGTTCTTCTCTACCTAATCCAATTTTCATTTCATTTTTCCATATGCAATCATGTTTCCTTCAATTTCTATTACATCGTCTTTCATTATGAGAAAATTTGGGGGCCTTCTTTCCCTCAATGCCATAGAAAAATCAACAACAAACGCTGCAACATATGTGAATTTTTCTACTAGTTGTGAAGGTTTTATATCTCTAGGTATATTTTTGTAAATTTTGTTGAATCTTCTATTGAATTCAACAACAACTTCATTGGCTCTCTTCTTGAGGGAGAAAAATTGAGGTATGTAGTATATATTGTATCTCTTTTCACCCCATTGTCTCATAAAGGTAGATTCTATGGGTTTCCAGGTGCTAATGGAGGCCATGGGTATCTCCCCAAACCATTTTCTAACATCTCCCTCCAAATTATGGAAAAATAACTTCATGAAGACAACATCATGCTCCATGAATGGATTATTAGAAAAATCTTGGAAGGTTCCCATGTGTTCTTCACTAGAAATGGTTTTCTCCCCATGATACTTAGGTAGATATTTCAAATAATTCTTAGGGAGGTCATGAACAACTGGAAGAAGATCCAAAGGGCCATATCTAGCAGCAACCCAAGGGTTGAGAGGCGGTGAAGGTGGAGTTTGATTTACTCCACCTCTTCCTCCAACTAATATGACCATACTATTTTGAAGAATGAGTTTATTTTATTCAAGGGAAAGAGGAGTAAGAGGGTATTTCAAGAAAGGTCTAAATAAATAATTGATTTCTTGAGAAAATTCTAAGGGAGAATTCTGCAGATATATCAAAGGTATTTGAGGGAGATTTGAAGAAGAATGAGAATATAAATATATATCAAACATATTTTTATATTCATTACATTTATGAATAGAAGAAGGAGATATCTCTATGCAAGGGTTACCTAAGGAACAAGAGATATGGCGTTCTCTAATATTTCTTGTGGTCGTGAGCTTCTCTGGATCTGAGTATATTGGAATCTGATGAAGATCATGTTTTCTTCTATTATGTATTTTGGTAGATGTTAGATTTCATTCTGTGGAGTCTCCAGGTGAAATATTTAAAGGAATATGTCTCACGTTTTTTCACCATCAAGGATTAGAACTCTCAATGTCGAATCCTAGGGAAAAATGGCTTCAAATTTATTTCCGCAACAACAGTGTCATTTAGGATGTTATCCCTCGATATTTTCTAGGCTATTATTAGAACGATGTCGAGGCACCCCAGGGGATAAAAAAAGGGACGAGTCTTAAAATAATTTATGTAGTAAGGTAAATTGTGAAAAAATTGTTGGGTCTCTCTCTCTCTCTCTATCTCCTCTCTCTTAAATCTCTGAACCCTTAAACTGTTTCAACTTAGATGATAAAAAATCTTAATCTCAAGAGGCATATGTCCATGACTACTTCAATAAATTAAGATTTCAAGGTGAGTGAAATGGTGAATTAGAAGAAAAACAAGAGAAACCTACAAGGAACTATTGAGAATGAATCTTATAGTTTATGGAAAAAGAATAAAATGTTGAGAAATTAAGAATTCAACTGTTCTAAAAAATGTATACAGATAAGTTAAAACATTATTCAAAATAGTTATACATCCTCATACATTCAAATACATGGAGGTATCATCTTCACATCATTTAAATGCATAAATAAGTGACAAGAAATGGTCATTTGTTAAAAGGAAATCATGTATATTCCATGACTAGATATCATACAGTAACATTGAATATGGTGTATAACCTATTGCTCAAGATTTTATTAATCGTATTTGATACAAGATTCCAAAATGGGAGAGGTGACTTTACAAGAAAATAGATACAAAAATAAGAAGAGTTACAAACTGAAACATAACATAAGGAATGGATTTCTTGAGGCCTACTTCCTTCACCATCTTTCTGTTCTTCATGTTTGTTGATCAAATAGCTTCGAGTATAAGACACTCTTAAATTTCCCAAAGTGTCAACCATTGAAATGAGTTCCTTATCCCTTTCTATACATGCCTTAGTTGTGAGAAAACCATTCGTTGGGTCCAATTCTACTTCTTGATACTACCTCCAGGTTTTTGAGTCCCTTTTCCCATAAACAAGGGGGTATCATACACCAATTTGGTGTCTATCTTGTCTATAACCTTAAAAATAGATTATTATTATTATTATTACTATGTAAAACTCATTTTCACCACCAGAGTAAAAACCTTCTTATGTTTCATGAGTGCATCCTTTGTCCAATTGAGCTTCTATCTCGATTCTTCTAAGTGGATAAATTGGGTATAAATGTTTCCCTGAACACATTAAACCTTTGAATAGTTGAGGTACTTTACTGGTTAGAAGGACATCTAACCATTTCCTCTTAGCCACCACCACTCAATGATGTAGAGAATAATTGACCAACTCTTTGAATCCTCTGCCTCAAGCTTCTACGGAGCATTGGTTAGATTCTGCAATTGGACCTTAGGATGGACTACAATATGTCCCACTACTCTTATGTCTAAGTCAATGTGAGAATAAAGAGACATTCACCTTCCTTGAAAAGATAAGAGAAACTCCCCACACATAAATATCTAGGATGCTTGATTGGTCTCTCCTAAGGGGAGAGACTATGCAGGTCGGTCATCTTCTATGACACGTAGCATCTAAGTAACTCACCTTTAGAATCTACAATAATAATATAATATTGGTTTCTTTTTCTCATGATGTTGGAATACTGATAGGGGGGTGAAACAATATTATGCAATCTTATACCACCTTTAACTAAAACATGTAATCATTAACCTTATTAGCAGTATATCATTAATATATCATGATAAATATCAATCAACAGAGCATAACAAATAACCACATATACGCAGTACACCAGAATTTATGTGGAAACCAAAATGGGAGAAAACCACATAATTATTTCTTATATGTCAAATATTACATTCATAGGAATCACCAACTTCCAATTTCTCCAGCACCAACTGGAAGGAGGAACCAAGCCCCTAATTTACAGTCACCAACTTGAAGGAATTTCCAACTCCATGAATTCTCTAGATACAATTAGAAGGAGGCTATGATCCCCTAATTTATAGGAACCAACCTAAAGGAAGTTCCAACTCCTTGAGTTCTCCAACACCAACCAGAAGGAGGATACAACCCTCTTTCCTTACCCCATCTTGCCACCCTAAAATATAAGTGTAGACTCAAAATGTCACTACCACTTATCAACCTGTAACTGCCACTTTCACTAACACATCAACCAATCTGTCACTGTCACATCAACTTTTAACTGATGATCAAACAATCATCCAACCTATCATTGTTCCTGTCACTATCAATGCCACTGTCTATGTTATTGTCACTAACATTGTCTCTATCACTGATATACCATCATCAACCAACTATAACTAGATCCACTCACATGGATACCAAAACCATTACCACAACTTGTACATCAACCATGTACCAAAACTTGTACCATAGCATATTCCAAGTATCCCTATGTGGAAATGTCTCAACAATGTGCCTCAAGTATGCACCATAAAAACCAAGATCATATACCAAGTATATGCCTCAAAATATTCCAATATCACAAAGATGTGCCTCTAATAATGAACCATAATAGCCATACACAATGTACTAGGGATATGTCTCAAGCATGTATCAATATCATCAAGACACGAACCTCAATCATGTACCAAAAGGTCCTCCAAGAAATTCCTTAAGAATGTGCCATAAATACCATGATACAAGCCTCAAAACTAACACATAAAAGACATACCTTTACTCATGAACAAGACCTAAATCATATAATCTTAGATCAACAAACCAACCTAGTGCATATCATCTTCAACTAATAAAAAATACCATATTCTTCAAGCCCTTTTCCATAGATCCATGACCTATACACTATCAACATGTGGATGTCTACGTTTAGCTCCACTCTGACCCATGCATTTCCATGCCCTACTCCACTGAGACCCAGATAGAACCTTTGAAAGCTAATAGCATAAAAACTTTTCGTTTTCTTCCCTTCACTACCTCAGAATTCACTTCCCCGGATATGCTATGAAAATGATTTTCCGAAAGATCACTTGAAAGATAGATAATCATTGAACTTGTGTGTGTAATAATGAGAGGCTTCTTGAAGTGATTTTATACTTGTCCCTATGACTTATTTCCTTAACTTTAGGGCCAACCTATAGTTTATTGTTATCACCATTTTACCCTTTAATTAATTACTTGTAACTTCTTGTTGCAATCATTTAGGAGCTTCTTGACCATTCTTTGGGGTTTCGATTTCATGAGGGAATAACTCCTCAACTGTGAGGAACCACATGGAATACCACCTATTGTTGGAAATGGCATGATAAGGACTATCCATCTATGATAGTTTTTTATACAATTGAAGTATTCTTCAACCTCATTTTCCTCAGTCAACTTCAGGCCTCAAGACCAAACCTCTCAGTTTCTTGTAGACTTCTTCAAAGCAAATTCCCATGAGGGCCATGCTTAAATATATGTCATAAGGGGACCACTTTGGAGACTTCTTCAATTATACCTAATACCTCTAGAGTCTTCTATAATTCCTCTAAATTTGACATCAATGAAAAAAAAAATTAAAATAATCTCCCCCTTTGGCATTGATGGAAACACTCATTGTCCCCTTATTACCAATGTTACTTCTGTTTGCATGCTTATGTTCTTTCTCACCCTTTGACATCAATGGAAAAGGGTAACTCCCCCTGACAATATTCTTCTGAAATTTGTCTCTTCCGGTGCTTTTTTCCATTGGTGCTTCCTAATGAAGTAAACTACTGACATATATAAAATAATTCACATTAACATTCCTTTATTGACTTGATCTAATATCAGCAATATTCTCTGCACAAATGATTTCTCTTCCCTTGTCTTCCTAGCAAAAATGTGTGGATCACTGTCGAGAATAAACTGTTCCAAGTTTTTGTTGAAGATACTAAAATGTCTCTCTTGGGTGAGGTTTAGTGAATATGTATGCAATGTGTTCCTTTGTCCCAATATACTCTAACATGATATTCTTTTCTGTAACCTGTTATCGTAGAAAGTGAAACTTGATGGAAATATGTTTGTTCTTGGAATGCATCACTGGATTCTTGGAGATATTGATAGCACTAGTGTTGTCATAGAATATTGAAATAGTCTCATCATACTTCACTTGTATACTTTGCAGGGTTTGCTTCATCCAGAGAATCTAACTACAACACGTTTATATCGCAATGTATTATGATTATACTATAGATAATGATATTGAAGATTGTTTTTCACTTAACCAAGATACCAAAAAATCACCCAAATGGAAGGTTGCTCTGCTAGTAATTCTTCAATCATCAATGATTCCCACCCAATATGCATTTGCATAGGTGACCATAGTCATATAATTCACTTTTGGATACCACAATCCAAAATATAACACACCCAACCCCTAAATAGCCTTTCTAGGGATGGGGCATCAAATTTTCACTTTCCTTGGTTCATTTTCAATCCCTTACTTTAAAAAACCCTCTTAATCAGCTTCCCCGAAGCTTACATCTATCACTGTGCACTTGAACTAGCAGGCGGGGTCTTCCTCCTAACCTTGGGCTGAAAACCAGGAGCTAAGAACCTATGTTAGAAAAAATTTCGGTGCTTCAAACGTTTCTAGACTTCAGGAGTTCCCAAAAGTGTTGTAAAAATATCACATCGTCGAACTATGGAGGAGATCAACGGTCCATGTCCTCCACCGAGATCCTATGGTTAAGGAGGGGGCTTCAACGATCTACACATAACACACCTTTTTCCAAATCCCCTAAGTCTCGTAATCTCACATCGTTCCCCAACCCTTCAACATTCGGGATTCGACGATCGACTGTCGTCATTATACCTTTGTCCTTCGAAGATTGACGATCCTCATTGAATTCCTATTTTTACCATAATATGCCTAAACTCGCGAACTCCTGATCTCTTGCCACGTGGCCTTGGCCCTTAGGGGATCGAAGTTTGACATTTGGTGTTGGTCATTTCTAAATTATAACATGCCCCAATGTCCCTGAACTATTGAAGCTACCCAAACTCTCGGAGTCTCTTATACGTCACCAACCATGTTGGCCAAGCAAGAAAAAAATAGGAACCGACATGCAACGAGGGTCAAGGGGTGACATGTTTCCTCTATAGGGGGTGAAACATGTCATGGTATAATAGGCACAATGCATATGTGAATCATCCAAAATTAGGTGACACGTGGCACACGTCAAGTAGGTCGATGTCACCTGGGATGACGTCAGTGAGCCACGTCAACATAGACTGATATTTGCTCAGTATTTCAATCTTACATTCTGCAAGATTCCACATACATTCATATATCTATGGTTCTCATATCTTCATGGCTTCGGCTTCATATATTACTGAATCCTCAAGATGAAAATCCCCTGAAGAGCTATGTCTCCAAACTCTTGGATCTTGCACCACATATCCTTTTCGACCAATGCTTGAGATCCACTTCGACACTTACGACCTCGGGGAGTTCATAATTCGTAAAATATTGGTCATTTTCCTTCGGAGCACGGAATCTCTGGACTATGGGATCACTTTCCATGTACCCCCTCATCCAACGGTCCTAGTTCAATAGTCAACACTTGATGGGTAACGAGTAGGGGCCACGTGTCACTCCACGATGCATTCCCAGTTAGTCGAGTAGTCAAATGTGGGTCCTTTAGATCGACGGATCGAAAGGATATTGAAGGATTCAAGGATCTATGATCCATGTTACTTTGGTAGTTTAGAATTTCAGGAGTTTGGTGTGTGTGCCTCTCATCTTTCCCTCCGGAACACACCGGATATTTCACCACGCGTACCTAGAATCTACGGCCAGGATTTACTACGACTACTAAATATTTTGGGGAAACTTGCACATCTCTTAATTATGAGAATACCCAAAATCTTGGATAACCATGGATCTGTGGACACATGTCCCTCCAGATTCAATGGTCTGAATTAACTCTAAGACTCCATCATTAAGGAGTTTCAACACTAGAGCGCTCCTATTCTCCTGAAGTAAGACATTGTTAAAGCACTTAACACTTACCCTCCTACGTCCAATTTAAAAGTTGGTAGAGGACTACACCATATCTCCAGACCGAGGATCCTCATCTATTAATAACTCCTACCTTCATCTATTTCTGAGGATTGTGTGGACGTAAGTCCCGAAGTCCTGAATGGATAACTCCTTTCGAACTAGCGCAGGGTCCCCAGACCGTGGTCACATGGGTCTCTTGGAAAATATTAAGGGATAAACAAGGTATCCTATTGGAAGAAAAGAGGTTAAGGGCATGGGCATGAGCCCTTGGTTTGATGGGTGAATTTTCTAAATGAAAAATGCCCTTCTCCCACAGAATTCAAACTCTGACACTCATGCTAAGGTAAAATTCCCAGGGTTGGCAGGACTAAGGAGTTTCAGTCGATCATAACCCCTCCCTCCTGTGGATTCATATCTCATAAATATATAGTAGAAAATATGATATAAAATGAAAGATCATATAGAAATGACAGTTTACATAAATCACAAATATTTTCTAATAACTGTTCAGATACTAAAAGATTGAATTATAAACTTAGATATTTCATCATCACATTCAACATAATACACAGAGTATGAAAATACTTATCAGAACAGGAAAATGTGAAGCAACTGCTGAAAGGGGTACCTATTTCCTCCAAGCCATAGGCACATCCACTCCTACTAGATTTACCACTGGCCACCCCTGAGCTAGACGATGATTCTCTGAGAGGGATTCTTTCTCTTTTCTCCACAATTGTCAAGGACGAAGGTTAATCTCCTTCTCCCAAAAAAACTTGGAAACTGGTTTTATCATCTCCAAGAAAGGATGTATACATGAGTAATTCCTCAGTCACTCATCATCCCCATTTATCATATTGCATCCAAACCCTTCCCATGTATTCTTACAGCCATATCGAGCTTACTGCTCATCTTTTTTTTTCAACTTTCAAGTCTAAGTATGCTTTCCTTCTCTTCTTGGAAGATTATTTTCTTCACTATGTTATCTCATAGATCTCACTCTGTCCCATGAATTACCTCATTTATTTCCTTCCTCAGTAAGTTTTCATGGGTCTGAATCCCAATTCATGGTCAGGCCTAGAAGCCTTACATATGGGTACCCTGCCCCATCTTCTCATTAACTCTTGAGGATGGCCTTCCAACTACCAGCCTAACTAGTAATTCATTTCTGGGTCAGAGGACTGTTGAGAAATCACACCCAGTAGGTACTGGTCTAGCGATGTTCATCTCAACCATTCTTGGTTTCCCCTCACCATCTCTCTCATAGAATCCATGGTCTACCTTGGAAAACTTTCCCCCTCTTAGCAATTGTGCAATACATATTCAAATTCTATTAAGAAAAAAAATGCATACAATGACCCTTTTATATAAGGGTTCATTAAATCAAACATTCACGCACATTTAGTTTTCCATAGACTCCTAGCATGTTATAATTATATTTACAACCTAGGAGAAATGGGGGTATTACAATACCCTGCCCCTTAAAGTAACATCGTCCTTGATGTTCTATCTACCGATGTGCTATGCATGTACATAAGTAAACAAAAATGGATATGCTTGTCTCATGGCATCCTCCAATTCCATTGTAGCCTCATCTGGGTGAAAGTGTTTCCACTCCACCTTGACCTGTGCAATGGTTCTGGTCATGAGTGGGGTTTCCTTCTTGTCTATTATGAATTGATTTTCTTGCAGGAACTCTCCCTCATGTTCCAACTGAATCATAGACTAGTCAATAATATGATTAGAATCATGTACATACTTTTTTAATAAAGAAACATGGAAAACGTTATGTGTCGTCACTGTGGGAGAGAGTGATAACCAGTAGGATACTGGTCCCACTCTATCCAAAACTTCAAAGGGTGAACAATACTGAGGTTACAACTTGGCAAAATATCCCATCCTCAAGGAGCTTCTTCTGGGTTTGAGTTGGAGATATACATGATCTCCTGGTTTGAACTCTCTAGGAGTCCTTTTCATGTATGCATAGCTCTTTTTTCTATCCCAGGCTATCTTCATATTTTTCCTGATCTGAATCAATTTTTGTTCCATTTCCTTTATTGGATATAGCCCGATTCTAACTTTGTCTACTGGATTTTTCCATCTGATTGGAATGTTGCATTTCCTTCCATAGAGGGATTCAAAAGGACTCATTTTTAATGACTCTTGATAGCCATGGTCGTAAGCAAATTCTACCAGTGGTAGGTAGTTCTCCCATTTCTAAGGTTGATGCATTATATGCATCCTCAACATGTATTTCAATACTTGGTTTACCCTCTCTATCTTCCCATCAGTCTAAGGATGATAGGTTGCACTAAAGAGCAATTCCGTTTCAAAACCAACAAACAAAGATTTCCAAAATTTTGAGGTAAACGATGTATCTCTGTCAGATATAATTTCCTTAGGCATGCCATGTAGTCTGAATATCTCTTTCATGAAGATATTGGAAATATCTATTGCATTTCAAGTTGACTTGATGAGTATGAAGTGAGCAACCTTGCTCAGTGTTTCCACAACTACCATGATGGCATCATTTTGTTTCGTTGATCTTGGTAATCCCATTATGAAATCCATGGAGATGGTTTACCATTTCCATTTGGGAATTGGTAGTGGGTGCAATAGCGCTGCTAGGTTTTGGTGCTCAACTATGTCCTTTTTCAGTCCAGGCCAATAGAATAGTTTCCTAGCGGCCATGATCATTTTCTGATAACCAGAATGGCCAATATATGGTCTCTTGTGTAGTTCATCCATTATGCACCTCTTCAAGTTATCACAATTTAGAATGTATAATATTCCCTTGTAAGTCAGAAGGTCATCATTAAGCATCTAATAACCTTCATACTTCATCCCTATGGGCTCTTGCTTTAGGTATGATGTCAGAGTATTGAAAAATGCATTTGTTTCTTCTGCAGTTATTACCCTCTTATCTCACATTGAGTTTTGGTTAGTCAAAAAATTACCTTAACCCACTGTGGTATGTCATAAGCACATATATTCTACCTAAGAGGTAATGCCTCCACATTTTTAAGTCATGCACTATGGAAGCCAATTCCATATCGTGGGTCACATAATTGAATTCATTCTCATTCAATTTTCTGGATTCCTAGAAAATCACATGTCCTTCTTGCGTAAGGACTCCTATGAGCCCTTCCTTGCAGGAATCTATACACACAAGGAAGTCTTTGTTTGGATATGCAATCTTTAGTACAGGTACATTGGTTAGAAGGTATTTCAGCTCTTGAAATGTTTCTTCACATTCTGATGTCCAAATGAATTTAACTCCTTTTTTATGAAGGGGGGTGATTGGGCAACCAATCTTGGAGAATCCTTTTATGAATCTCCTATAGTATCTTGCCATAACCATAAAGTATCTGATATCAGATACATCCTTTTGGGTAGGCCAATCTATTATGGATTTAATCTTTTTAGGATCAACTGCCACTCCCTCATAAATAACATGGACTAAGTAATGGACTTGTTTCTGGAAAAAGTCACACTTACTAAGATTATCATAGAGATCATGTTCGCTTAGTACCTGGAGTACCAGCTTGATATGTTTTTTATGCTCTACACTATTGTTAGAATAGATTAGGATATCATCAATAAAAAACAACACAAACCTGTCCCAGAACTTTCTGAATACGTTATTCATTAGGAACATAAAAGTGGCTGGTGCATTGGTAAGCCCAAATGGCACCACCACAAATTCATAGTGACCATATATTGTCCTAAAGGTTGTCTTGTGGATATATTCATCTTGAATTCAGACCTGATGGTATCCTAACCTCAAGTCAATCTTGGATAATATGGTAGCACCCCTTAATTGGTCAAGCAAGTCATCAATCCTTGGTAAGGCATATTTATTCTTGATGTTCATATTATTGAGTTACCTATAATCTATGCACATTCTTAGTGTGACATATTTATTTTTAACAAACAAGGTTGGTTCTCCCCATGGAGACACACTAGGATGAATGCATCCTTTATCCCAAATCTCCTTCAATCGTAATTTGAGCTAAAATAGCTCTAGTGTACTCATCTTATAGGGTGTTCTATTCATTGGCACTACTCCTGGTACAAGTTCTATTGAAAAATAAATATCCCTCCTTGGAGGTAAACTTGGTACCTCTTCTAGGAATACATATTTATACTCTCTCAATATGTGATGGTATTCTAGGATGGATTTTTCATTCTCAACAAAGTTCATTACTTGTATTTCATACAAGGGACATCCCTTTCTGCAATACTTTTTCACTTGGAGGGTTGATATTTGTCTCACTGAGACAGGATTTTGAATCCCTTATAGGGTTATCCTCCTTCATTCTTCATTTTCACACTCTAAAGTTTTACTGTAATATTCCAACTTGGTTTTATGGGAATCCAACCATTCCATGCCAATCAACAGGTCATACGATCCTAGAGGAAGTATGTTTAGGTTTTCTTGGATGGCTAACCTACTCATGACAAATTGGCATGTTGGTATCACCTATGTTACTTTTCTTTTGGTTCCAATGGCTAGTTGTACTAGCCATGATTTAACATGTTTAACTTGTTGCAATTTACATTTCTCAATAGGTTGAGGGGAAACATAACTCAAATTAGAACTAGGGTCAATTAAAATGGAAATAGGATGGTTGGAAATTGTACCTTCCATCTCCACCACTCAATCTTGGTGGACCACTTTTCTATTATCCAAGACTGCATAAATTTTTGGTAGCCTCCTAGCCACATCAATCATTGTAGTAGCCTCTTGGACATTGTATACCCTCCCAGGGTTATGTTTCCTATGTGGGCAGTCCCTCAGTAGATGTTCCTCCCCACAACCCCAACATCTCAAGGTTTCTCTCTTCCTATTATCAATCTTACTTGGAGTTTCTCTGAAGTTTTATTTCCACTATGGGATGGAAATTTTTCATGATACACACTTCTAGAATGAAGGCTCATCCTAGAGATATTACTAGGGCCCTTAGATCTTGAGGATTTAAACCCCTTCTTTTTTAATTCCTAATTTTGTTTCTTCTAGTCTTCATGGGGTTGTCTCTTACTCTTGAATTTCTCATAGCAATACCTTGTTTTTTGAATAGTATCTTCTAAGGTATTTGTCTCATCAAACTGAATTTTGTCTCAATAAGTCTAAGGTAATCCACTAATAAACCATTTCATCTTTACCTTTTCATCCTTTATGTAGGGAACATACCTCATCATCTCGAGAATTTTTTTGATATACTCATCAATGGTGAGTTGTCCTAGATTGAGTTCATAGAACTCCTTGGTCTTCCCATCAAAGTAATTTTCTAACATGCACTCCTTATTGAAGTATTTCTCAAATTGTTTCCATCACAATTCCTTCTCATGTACTCCTTTCACATTCCTAAGATCTTCCCACCAAATGGAATCTTTCCCATTCAGGTTGAAAATGGCTATCTGAGCCTTTATGTTTTGAGAGTAGTCATGGATTCTGAAGTACTTCTTCAAGTCGAGTATCCAAACTTCTACTTCTTCCCCCTTCTTAATCTCTCCATTGAAGGTGGGTGGTTTGGATTTCTTGAATTCTTCAGGGTCACAACTCTTGGGATGTTTCCTCTTATTTCTTCTTGTCTGAGAATAGAAACTAGTTTTACCACTAGAATATTTTATTGGAGTTGTCAGTGTACTCACTAGAGGAATATTCCATTGAATGTCTCTTGGCTCCATGTTGGGCCTTATTTGAGTTTCTCCTACTGGTTTGGCCACTTTCAGGACCATGCTTTTGTATCTCAGGTGGACTTGGATTTTTCTTAGTATGATGCATGTCCACATGACTGTCAGTTGGACCATGTTGTAGTTTCCTTTGTATATATGATAGAATTTTCAGTAGGAATGCATTAATTTATTTCTACTTTTCCTTCTCCTTGATCAACCTTTCATTTTCATACTTATAACTCTGTAATTCTTCCTTGAGGCTTCTTACAGTTTTGGCCAAATTTGGAGGGGTTTCCACCACCCTCCTTTCATCAGATTCTTCCTCTCTATTGTGGGAGTTTTCTCCCAATTCTTAATGTGTCACCATCCTTTACGTTGTAGTTCTCCTATTGTTCATTGATTGCTTGAGTAGAGATCAAACATTTCTTGTTAGTTACTAATCTAACGATTCATGAACAACACATATCATTGCAAGGTGAAGTCAAATATTTATTTGGAAACATTAGCAACCTACAGTGTAGACTTCCAAAACATCTATCAACAATATAAGGTTTTGTACCTATCTTCAGTAGAGGTTCATACAAGCTTCTTATAGAAGGGGGTAAGGTAGGTAGTTACCCCATAAGTTCCATAATATTTATTTTATGTGACTTGTCCATGAGCCCAAGCAGGACATGTGTTGTTTCCATGTTTTGATACCAATTTGTAACACACCCAACCCCTAAATATCCTTTATAGGGATGGGGCATCAAATTTTTTCTTTCCATGGTTCATTTTTGGTCCTTTACTTAAACAAAACCCTCTAAATTAGCTTCCCCGAAGATTATATCTCTCACTGTGCGCTTGAACCATCTAGCAGGGTCTTCCTCATGAACGTGAGATGAAAACCAAGAGCTAATAAACTGCGTTGACAAAGGTTTCAACACGTCGTAATTTTTCGGACTTCAGGAGTTCCCAAAAGTGTTGTCAAAATATCAGATCGTCGAATCACAGAGGATATAAATGGTCCACATCCTCCATAGAGATCCTACGAATAAGGAGGGGGCTTCATCAATATACGCATAACACACCTTTTTCCAAATCTCGAAGTCCTGTAATCTCATAATGTGCCCCTAGCCCTTCATCATTCATTTTTTGGCGATCGATTATTGTCATTAGACCTTCGACCTTCAATGATCCTCATTGAATTACTCGTTTTACCATACTATGCCTAAACTCCCAAACTCTCTATCTATCTCCATGATGCCTTGGCCCTTGAACGATTGGCATTCAGTCTTTGGTGTTGGTCATTCCTAAATTATAACATGCCCCAAATTCCTCGAAGTCCTGAAGTTACCCAAACTCTCGGAGTCTCGCATACGTCACCAACCACATTAGCCAGGTGAACAAAAACCAAGAACCGACACGCGGTAAGTGTCAAGGGGTGACACATGTCCTTGATAGGGGTGACACATGTCATTATCTAAGAGGCACAATGGGTATGTGAATCATCTAAAAATGGGTGACACATTGAATGTGTCAAGTGGGTCCACATCACACGAGATGACGTCAGCGACTCATGTCATCATAGATTGAAATATGCTCAGTATTTCAATCTAACAGTCCACAAGATCCCACATAGATCCATAGATCTACATTTCTCATTACTTCTTGGCTTCGGCTTCATAGCTTACTGAATCCTCTCGACACAAATCCCTCAAAGATCTAAGTCTCTAGACTCTCTGATCTTGCACGATGTGTCCTTTTCATCCAATGGTCGAGATCCACTTTAGCACTCAACACTTTGGCGAGTTCATACTTCGTAAACTCTTGGAAAATTTCCTCCATAGTACAAAAGCTCTGAACTATAGGATCACTTTCCACATAACCCCTCATCCAACGGTCCTAGTTCAATGGTCAACACCCGATGGGGAATGAGTAGGGGCCATGTGTCGCTCTACGATGTTTTCCTGGTTAGTAGGTTAGTCAAATGTGGGTCCTTTAGATCGGCGATCCATGTTACTTTGAAAGTTCATCATTTCAGGAGTTCAGTGTGTGTGTCTCTTGACTTTCCCTCTGGACCACACCGTATCTTTCGCCACACATACCTAGCATCTACAGGCAGGATTTACTCCAACTCGTAGAGCTTTAAGGGAAACTTGTGTGTCTCTTGATTATCCAAATACCTGGACTCCTAGATAACTGTGGATCTATGGAAATGTGTCCCACCAATTTCAATGGTCCAGATTACCTCTGAGACTCTATCATTTAGGAGTTTCAGAGCTACACCGCTCCTATTCTCCTAAAGTAAGACGTCACTGAAGCACTTAACGCTTCCCTTCCTATGTCCAATCTAACGACTAGTAGAGGGATACACTAGATCTTCAGATCGATGGCCCTCATCGATTCACAACTTTAGGCTTCAGCTATTTATAAGGATTGTGGGGATGTAAGTCCTGAAGTCCGCAATGGCTAACTCATTTCAGACTAGCACAGGGTCCCCAAACCCTGGTCACGTGGGTCTCTTGGAAAATCTTAAGGGATAAATGAAATATCCTATCTGTAGAAAAGAGGTTAAGAGCATGGAAACGAGCACTCAGTCTAATGGGTGAATGTTCTAAAGGACAAATGCCCTTCTCCCACAGAATTCAAGCTCTGACACTCCCGTTAAGGTAAACTTCCAAGGGTTGGAAGGACTTAGGCGTTTCATTCAATCATACCCCCTCCCTCCTATGGATTCATATCTCATAACTATCTAGCAACAAAACTGAGATAAAATGAAATATAATATAGATATAACAGTTTACATAAATCACGTATCTTTTCTAATAATTGTTCAGATACTGAAAGACTAAATTACAAAATTTGATATTTCATCATCACATTCAACATAATACACGGAGTATGAAAATACTTATCAGAACTAGAAAATGTGAAGCAATTGATGAAAGGGGTACTTGTTTCCTCCCAACCATAGGCACAACCACTCCTACTGGATTTAACATTGTCCACCCTAGGGATAGACCATGATTCTATGAGAGAGATTCTTTCTCTTTGCTCCACAATAGTCAAGGACGAAGGTTACTCTCCTTATCCCACAGGAACTTGGCAACTAGTTTTCTATCCTCCAAGAAAGGAAGTATACATGAGTACTTCCTCAATCACTCATCATGCTTGTTTATCATCTTGTAGAAAAAACCTGCCCATGGCTTCTTATAGCCATATCGAGCTTATTTCTCAACTTTTTCTTTCAACTTTCAAGTTGAAGTATGATTTTCTTCTCTTCTTGGAAGAGTCTTTTCTCCATTCTGCTATCTCGTATATCTCACTTTGTCCCCCGAATTACCTCCTTTATTTCCTTCCTCAGCAAGTTTGTGTGGTTATGAATACAAATTCGTGGTTAGGCATGTAAGACTTATGGATGGGTACCCTACATCATCTCCTCATTAACTCTTGAGGATGTCCTTCCAACTACCAGCTTGACTGGTACTTCATTTATGGGTTAGAGAACAATTGATAAATCACACCCAGTAGGTACTTCTATGGTGAGGGTCATCTCAACCATTCTTGGTTACCCGTCACCATCTCTCTCATAGAATCCATGGTCTATCTTGGAAAACTTTCCCCCTCTCAGCAGTTGTGCAACACATATTCAAATTCTATTAATAACATAAATTCATACATTGACCCTTTTATACAAGGGTTCATTAAATCAAACATTCACACACATTTATTCTGAAATAGTCTCTTGGCCAGTTATAATCATATTTACAACCTAGGGGAAACTGGGGTATTACACAAAATCTATTGTTCCTTTAAGATATCTAAAGATTCTCTTTACTTTTAGAACATGAGTTTCCTTCACTGCTTCTTTAAATATTGCAACTTGTCCAACTTCTTGCATTACATCTGGTCTTGAAGTTGTCACATAGAGTAGGCTCCCAATCATTGATTTATGGAGTCTTTGATCTTCTTCTTTAGATTCATCATCTTTTCTCAACTTGCAACCGGTCACTATCGAAGTACTTACTAGTTTGCAATCTTCCATTCTGAACTTCTTCAACATCTCTTTGATGTACTTGGTTTTGGAAATAAAAAATTTCTTCATCCTGTTGAGATATCTAAAGTCCCAAAAAGAATATCAATTATGCGTGTCTTGGGAAACATTCTTACTCATCATGTCATCATCACTTCCAAAGACAATGTCATCCACATATACTTCAAGGATAAGTATTTTTTTTCTATCAACCTTTACATAGATATTACTATATGCATTACCCTTTCTGAATACATGTCCAGTCTTGAATGCCAAGATCTATGGGCTTGTTTGAGTCCATACAGATCTTTCTTCAATATGAAAACAAAATCTTCCCTTTTTGACAGTAGGAAAACTTGTACTTGTTTAATGTATACTTCTTCTTCTAATTCACCATTTAGAAATTTTGATTTTGCATTCATCTAATATACTTTGATTCTCTTGGAACATGCATAGGCCAAGATTAGTTTGATTGATTCCATTCTGGAAAACAAAGGAAACATTTTCTTCAAAATATATAATACTTCAACTTGTGCATATCCTTTGCATACTAATCTTGCCTTGTTTCCTTTTACCTATCCATCTTTGTTTAGTTTGGTTCTGAACACCTATTTTGTACCAATTACATTTTTGTTCTTTAGTATTGGCACTAGTTTTCATGTTTCATTCTTCTCTATTTCATGTAGTTCTTCTTCCATGGCCTTAATCCAATGTTCATCATTACCAACTTCCTCAAAGTTGTTGGGCTCAACTGTGGATATTTGCGCAAGTTGTATTTGTTCTGGTGTACGAAGCATTTTACTTCCTCTAGTATTTATTCCTACATTTTTATCTCCAATAATATGTTTTGGTGGATGATTCTTCTGAACCCAATGACTAGGTGTCCTGGAGGGCATCAAAAAGTTGTGTTGGCCATTTTATTCTGGCTATTAATGTTCTTCTTCTTCTTCTTCTACCTCTTCTTCATTTAGTCCTTCTTCTCTTTCATGTTCATTTGGATCTTTCCTTTCTTCTTTGATCTTTGGTACACTTTCTTCATGAATTTTTACGTTTATACTTTCCACTATATTTTTGAGCCTAAAATTGTAACATTTGTGTGCCTTTATTTTTCTAGAGTAACCAACCAATATACCTTTATCAACTCGAGAATCAAATTTTACAACTTTGTCATCTTCTCTTTTTATGTAGCACTTACTTCCAAATACTCTAAAATGTTTGACATTTGTTGGTCTTCCTTTCCATAGCTCATATGGTGTTTTTTCACTATTACTCCTCAGCATTCCTCTGTTCAAGATATTAATGGTTGTGTGTACTTCTTGTACCCAAAAGATATTTCTCAACTTTGAATCCTTGAACATGGTTCTAGCTATTTATGTTATAGTTCTATTCTTCCTTTCAATGACTTCATTTTGTTGAGGTGTCCTAGCTTCTGGGAACTACCTTTTTATTCCATTCTCTTCACAAAATTATATGAATTCTTTTGATATGAATTCACCTCCATTTTTTTACCTTAAGAATTTGATTCTCAAATCCATTTCTTTTTCAACCATCTCCTTTAATATTTTGAAAATTTTGAATTCCTCTGATTTCTTTTTGAGAAAAGATACTGCAATCATTCTTGTATAGTCATCAATAAGTAGCATGAATTATTGTTTTCCATTTATTCATTTTGTTCTCATTGGTCCACATAGATCAGTGTGCACAATTTCCAATTTATTTGTTGTAGAGTATTCCTTCGATTTGAATTTTTTTCTTGTCTATTTTCCATGTAAACAATGCTTGCACATAGTACTGTTTGGTTTTGAAATTTTAGGCATTTCTCTTACTCCTTCCTTTCTGCTAATCTTGACCATATTGTCAAAGTTCATGTGTCCCATTCTTATATTCCAAATCCAACTTTCATTTTCTCTTCCCAAGTAGCATCTTTCCTTTCCAATCTCATTTAGGATGCATATATTGTTTGGAGTCCTTACTTCCATAGCCATCAATTTTCCTAATCCTTATTTTCTTATCTCAGACTTATCTGAGTCAAATATAAGTCTATGTCCTTTGTTATCGAATTAATTGGTAAGTGCTGACACAAATATATATCCCTAACTTACACAAGAAACTAGAACAAAATAGAACATAATACACACTTCAACTTAAACTTCATTATCATATGAACTTGTTTAGTGAGGTACAAGTGACATACCTTTTAAACGACGATTGATTCTCTCTAGTGTCATCCTTGTATCTCCTTCCTTGGGTTTGCATAATAGTAATCTTGTCCAAGAATCACAAACCAACAAAGAGGGAAAACAAAGATATATGTATTCTAATGAAGTCTATGTATATGACCAAGGAATTATACAATAGAAGACAAGATGCTTTTATAGGGAAGAAATGTATTGTTGTATTAAATGAATAGAAAGTGGAGAATACAACCCATGAATTGATGTTGCAAGGTCCCCTTTCTATGTCTCTTTGATTCAACACACACACCTTTGTTCCAATGCCTTGAATGAAGAAGATCCACAATCTGACTTGATGAACTAAAGAAAAGCTCTCAAGCATAATCTGAAATAGAACTCTCCATACACATCTTAGCTTATTCAACCTTAGCCTTTTCCATGAGAGATCCCTCTTTATATAGTGTGAAAGAGAGATGGATGAGGTTATTGGGATAATCCCACTAAATCAGAGAAGTGAGTGAGATCCAAACCGATTGGAGGCCAGCTCATCTTCTAGAAGATTCCCTTCTAGAACATTCGTGAATTTTGACTTTTCCTATGCTTTAAGCATCATCTCACCCTATGCACAAGTAGCATGCATCGAAGTTGCAGTCCAGGTTTAGGGTAGAGTGTGACGATCAAGCATCATCGCACCCCATGCATATAGTAGAGTGCGACAACCTTCCTTTATATGATTTTTGAAAGAGGAAAGAAAATCACTTTTCTCATGGAGAAAGTCTTCTTTTAATATTTTCATGGAACATTAACACATGTTTTCATGTTATCATTGAGGTGACTAGAATAATGTGTAACCGAATTCCCACCCAAATTATGAAGCTGGAACTCGTGACAACTGAAACAAGGAGAAAACCGATCAGAACCTGCAAACAAACAAGCATCTGCATAATAACATACTATTTTCTGAGGTAGGAATCCCCATGCTTAGAATACAAGTGACTCTAATCATAAGTGTAAAATTAGTCATGGCCACTAAACATACACCGTGGATCCATGTCATTATGTTTTAGCATAGCCACCAGGAATACACTGTGGATCTATGATGTAAAAGAATTTAAAATTCATACATAGTGACAAGACATACAAACTGGATCTATGTGTCAGTACGAATTCATGAATACTTCGTCGCAAACTAGATCAAAATGATAAGATCTAGGTTATTCATTTCCATCACCTCTAAGTATGAATCTAGCCATGTGATTATAGGTGTCGAGGTCGAACATGGTAGAAACCACTTGATTACCGGTTATTAATGGAAACCGTTAACAAGTGCGAGGAAAATCACCATTGATGTCAATGACTCCCAAGGTACCCTAGTACAATCCAATGATTGTGAATAAATGAGTTGGAGTCAAACAATCGATGGAATATTCCAATCAGAGGTCAATGATGTGAACCCACTGTTGAAGAGAAGAAACCTTCCATTGAGGCATGTAGTCTCCAAGGTACTAAATGATTTCTAAGTCTTGTTCCTGGATAATGAGTTGAAGTCGACAAAAAAATAATTGTCATGGGAGGGCCTTGATGTATCCCCCATCAATGACACAAAATATGTAATATATTTGAGGTAGATCAGAGTATGAAGTGATTCAGAAATGACACAAGGAAGGTCGACATGGTAGAAAATTTTATAACTACAGATGGCTGACTTGATAGAAGGCTTATTTAGGTTGGACTTCTCTTGAACATATGAACGATACAACAGTTGTCTTGGCAGCATTAACTCAAGGAGGAACCAACATATGAACTTGTGGATCGTCAAACGAGATAAAAATGGATTTCCCAACCCAGATATAATGATGAACGGGGGTGTCATGTTCAAGAGAGACTATTACTACCACTAACACAAATACAAAGATAGATTTCTTTCCCAATTTCCCCCCACCATTTTTGATGAGTACTTATTTATTTTTATGTAAGATTGAGGAGCATAACATATGCTTGTAGATGTAAGCTCATTCTTCAAATGAGTCCCTTGGAGTATGTTTAATGAACCCTAAGAAGGAGTGGTTCGATCCCATATGTGTCTTTCGATGTTTGTTTAATCATTTCAAAGAGAGAAAACTCAAGGGTTTTTCATTTTTAGAGATTCTGAAAAACACTTAAAGAGAACTCCATAAGGTCCTTTTTCATAAGTTAGTATGACGAGACCGAAAAAGAGATAACCTACCGCTCATCAGATGTTTTCTTCAAATACTTTTACGAGCGTGAAAAAAACAAGGTCGCTCGACCATCTTTTTGTGTTTTAGGGAGCTTGAAAAGAGCTTAAAGAATACTCCATAAGTTTCATTTTTCGTATTGCCAATACGAGTTTGAAAAAATGACGAAATACTACTCGATTACATTCTCATGGTTTCACAACCATGAGAAAGAATTAAGACTTTGCTCAAAGTTTTTCTTAAAA
The DNA here is from genome assembly GCA_009831015.1 of Picea engelmannii. Lineage (NCBI taxonomy): Eukaryota > Viridiplantae > Streptophyta > Pinopsida > Pinales > Pinaceae > Picea > Picea engelmannii. Next base: position 316,289 of record ML779185.1, on the reverse strand, counting down.
AACCCTAAAAGGATCTATACATGCGAAAAATATACAAAAGCAAAACAAAAAGGGTGGACCCTTGTTCTAGCATCTCATCTCTAGACTTTTCAATATGAAAAAGTCAACACTTTCGAAGTTGTTAAGACTTTAGGGCATGGAAAAAATAAAAATAATATAATATTGCAAAATAAAAAATGGTAAAAGTCAATAAAATAGGACAAACACACCATTTGACCATTTCATTTGCAAGTTTATGCAAATAGTGCTCCAAATCTCTTTTTCACCCCGAATTTCAATTGTCGATTGTGGAGCGTGCGGTGGATCATTTCACAAATCGTCTTTGTCAAACATGTAATCTCCTTCTCCTTCATCTTTTCATGGTTTTAAAATTGATTTTTACTGGCCAAATTTATGTGTTGGGTCAATTTTTTGGGGCTACCTGCACGTTGAGGTCATCGCAGGTGCCCTATATCATGAACTGCGATGATCTAGGATCATCGTAGGTGACCCTATAAGTAGGGTGCGACAATGTCACACTACGTGAATGCGCAGCCCCGCGACAACCGCAACCAAAAATTTTAAAAAGCTAAACCCAACTAGGAAAAAACCCCAGGAAAGCATTTTATGTTTCTAATCTTATTTTCCTTGGTCAATATGTTGGAGTGGCATGATCGAGAGCATGAAGAAGAGTATTACTTCACCTAGAATGACCTAGGAACAATTATGTCTCTCAGGCAGTGTGGGTTACTAAAATTCTTCAGGATTCAGGGCATGAGAGCCCAGTTGAGACTACTAGAGTACTTGGTTCACATGTGGGATGTGAATGAGATGGAATTTCACATGGGTTTCCACACACTCACAATAGATATAGAGGATATCTATTTCCTATAGGGATATCTCACCGTGGTTCACAGGTGTCACTTACAGGTAGCAGGGGTGGAGGTGAGCCTATGAATTACTTCGCCCACCATCATTGTGTGCCAGGTACCAAGAAACATAGTGCCAAGGTAGCTATCATGGATGTCTGGTATTTTCCTTTGCGTACCATCCTTTAAAATATTAATCGCATGGTAGGGAGTGTAGCTCCCCACATGGATTTGCAGAGCCATTTTTAGTATGCATTAGAATGCATGGACCCCGGGGTCTTAAACTGGTGTGAGGGGGTCCTAAAAAGCATAAATAAATAACTTACCAAGTGTCGAAATGGTGGGTTAAAGCAATTTTGACATGGGTATAATTTGGTGTCCTTCTTCCTGGAGAGGGTTCCTGTCCTACACCTATAGGTGGAGTGGGATATACCCATTCCACAAGATCCAAGGATGAAGAGGTGGGTAGATCTTATGGATCGACATGGAGGTGTTCCCATTGTCAAGTATGACAATTTCTTCTTCCAATGTCTAAGGAATAAACTGCTCATGGTGGAATATTATGTGTATGTTGGGGTAGATTTATGTGGAGATCTAGATCTAGATATCCTTGATGGTTCCCAGTGGGGGGACAGAGGTAAGAAGGATTTTTTTGTTTATATAATGTTTTTGTTATTTTAATGATATAAAATATTTTTTGTGTTATTTATTCGATGACTAATTAAGTCCTCTCATCAATGCATATGTGGGACCATATCGTCCTCTGGGTTCATCCCCTATCCAGAGGCGAGGAGAGAGAGGTGTTGTAGCAGGGTTAGCTTTTGCAAATCTAGAGGCCATAGAACAAAACCTAGAGGGGTTAACCATGCATGTCCTAATGCCATGGTGGATGAGCTCCCTAGGAATTATCAATGCCACACAGTGGGAATATCTGCATACATCGGTCAACTTCTCCATATATTAGCACGTGAATTCACTTTTTATAGCAAGAAACATCCTTGATGCCTTTGTTCATGAAGCTATGAGCTTCACATTCTTGATATTTTGGTCTTCGGACAAAAACACTTTTTGTAAACTTTTATCGTTATATATACAAGGCTCCTACCGGCTTACTTGTTTTATGTACAAAGTGTGATTGGATTTTATAAATGTCTCAAATTTTTTCCTAACACATAATTAGCCAATGCATCTGTCAATGTATTTAGACATCTAGGAATTTGTTTATATTCAATGTAATCAAAATGACGTTCCAATCGTATAATTCGTAAATATACCCTTAGAAAAGTATGACTCTAGATGGAATAAATGTTACTCAATTGCAGTACTACTAATTGTGAATCTATTCGCACAATAAGATGACAAACTCCAAGTGAAACAACGTCAGTTAACAACTCGATAACTGCACTGTATGCCACAATATTATTAGTTGCATGACCAAGGAAAACACCATGTAGACTGATCAATTCATATGTAGGTGCATAGATTTCCCAAGCAACAGATGCTAAGTTTTGATTACTGCGACTAGAACCATCAGTGAAGCGAATATAGGGTAGCGAAGACACCGACATATGGAAACCAAACACAATGCAAGGTAAGTAATCAAAATGTGGAACCAAAAATGAAAAACAACACAAGGGTATGATACACTAAAAATACACAACACTCATGCAAAAATGATTTAAGCATAGTACTTCTTCAAGTAAAGCCCATTTCTGGGTTCAATCAAAGGAATTCCATCATAATCCAATAGCTCATAAGCCCCTTTCTCTAACACCCATTTCACAATATAAGGAACCCACCACATGGGCTCGAATTTACCAGCCCCTCGCAAATCATGATCTTTCTCGTAAAGAAGAACTGGATCACCTTTAGAAAAAACACGTGGTTTGACATGCTTTTCATATTGAGATTTGACACACCTTTTCTGAGTTTCGATAACTAAGGTGGCATCATGAAGGGTGTTGGCATAGGGGCAGACCCAGGGTTCAATGCTACAACAACGCACCAACAAAACCCTAATTATTGACCCTTCCGTCAACCCCTGCGAAGAAGATGAAGTCTCACCCGAGGTAGAGGTAGGGGTGGTTGCAGGACTCAGATGTCTGCAACCTTAGCTGGGACATAGATTTGTGATTCTAACACTTAACATAGCACTTAGCAGTTAATATTCATTAATATTCAATTCTTAGTAATAGCGCAGACGTACCCTAATTTCAGAGTATCGTAGTATGCAACCAGATCCATCATCTAATAACACTTAACATAAAAGGACACATTAGATCTAGTAGGTTCAAGCACTGAGCACATCCACATGGGTCATATATAGCATTCATTCACATGATTAGGCACAAAGCAACATCATATCTATCTAACATTCATCCTATAGAAAAACATCGATACATCGCACAAAGCAAAGAAACACAACATGTATGTGGTTCACCCCCACCCTAGGGCTACGTCCACCAACTCTTCTTCTTTATTAATGTCTTCAATCAGTTACAACACATAGTCACCAAAAACCCTTTTGCGCATAAGACAGAAGATCTGCGTATCTCACCAAATCCTTCTTCCTTGCATTGTAGCACAAAGCCTTCTATAATCTCTATAATAACTTGCACTTAGCTTTGCAACCCTTCTACAATCATGCACAAATCACTAATAGAACTTATCTTACATCACATAGATAGGCTACTGTCTTCTACTTACTTCACCTAGACATCAATTTATACATACAAAAGTGGGCCTAAGCGTGGGTAAACCCACGGGCCGACATCCATTTCCCATTACATTGTCCCAAAATCCAAAAAGGGGCCCAAAAGTGGGTTGAGATCCCATGATCTCTTCTTTGTTTGGCGCTCCATATTCGACAGGCTATCAAAGTACCAAAAATGGTCATATATGACCAAGTGTTCCTCAAAACTTGGTCAAGGGCCAACAGGCCCCCAACACTCACCTGTGACTCGTCTCAAGTCACTCTCGTCTGAGAAATTATGCTTCAAACACCTCAAGCTTGGCTCGAGCTGCTTCAATCTACTGCAGTGCTACTACTTCTTGCTCACTGAATTCCTGAATAAGTGCATCATTGACAGGTCCTTCGAGGCACTATTTTGCTGTACTCACAACCTATTCAAGTTCTACTCCTTGGTTTTCAAGTTCGGTGAATAATTGACATGCCTTTTCTTGCACTAGTTGAAGTCGTTGAGAGACTTCCATTACATTACTCTAGAGTCTGTGTACTTTCTATTGGGTCATGTGTTGCTCTGGAAACCTCTTCATTCTCTCAACTGGTGACAAGGCCTTTAGTTGTTCTTGTAACATGTCTGCCTACTATTGTGCGTGTTGGAGCTACGACTCTAACACCTGTAATTTTGGATTTTTCGTGAGGTTTTTCTACATCTGGGTGCTTCTGGAGCTCAACTGCTTGTATTCCAAGGAAAAGGATTTTAGTCGGTCAACTGCGCTTCGGGTAGTGGCCTCTCTTAGATCTCTTATTTCTTGAGGTGTCTCTGGCACAGTGAGAAGTTCCAGGTCTGCGATGCACTTCTGAAGTTGATGGATCACTCCTTCTAGTTGTGCCACCTTTTTTGGAACTCGTTCTTCTATATGGACTTCGATGATTGTTAGAGAGCGAGTTTCTCTGGGAGCAACTGTTCCCTGTATTGTTGTAGTGTTGCTTTCTCTTCCTCCCACTTTTCTTGAAGAGCTAGTTTTTCTTGTTCTGCATTATTGCGTTGTTTTAACATGTCTCTCTGTGTCTGTGCCAAAGATTGGGTAGCTTGCACTGTCTCTTCCTGAGCTCATCGAAGGCAAGCTTCAAATTTATTGGTGATCTGGTGCAGTTGGGCTGGCTCATCTCCCGGTTCTTCCATTCCACTTCTCGAAGGAGCAATAGAAACTGTGTTGCTGGATTGTAGTGCCTGCTGCACTTCTCAAAGTTCACCCTTGATTCAGCTGAATACCTCCTCCTGCTTCACTTTTTTATCTTCCACGATCTCCAATGAAGCATCATTCAACGCAGCGACTAAAAATTTGAAGTCATCTAAGGTGAGGGTAGTCTTAAACGTAGCCCTGGTGGCTTTGGATTTCTTTCGGGATGAAGGCTTTGAAGGGGTAACCTTCCTTTTCTTAATTGGACCCTCTTTGTCTCTAGGTGGAGTAACTTTGCCTTTGTTTTTCTCGACTTCCATGCCACCTAGTTCTCCACCATCATATCCCTACTCAGGTGAGGTCAAATATATCTCCACCGATGTGCTATGGACATCATGCACTTCATCATTTTTCTTTGTTTTACTTGATCCAATTGTGTCCGTCATAGTTTTAGAGATATCCACATTAGACATATTTGCGGGGTCCACTAGAACAAGGAGGTCTGCCAACCATTATTTGGTAATCTCCTCCAATTCATATTCTGTCAATTTGAAATATGACTGGATCTGTTGTTTATGCTCATCATCGCGTAGTGTAATGTAGGTGAGGTGGTGGTCCGCACTAAAATTCATCAAGGGTCTAAACCTATAAAGTGTGTTCGAGGTGATGCATGATGTAGATTGGATTGTGATCTTCAATTGGTTGTAGTAGGCATGGAAGATGACATTTCACTGCCACTATTTTCTCATGTCATTGTAATACCACAACGTACAGAAATTCATGGGCAGTGGTTCGAAGGGTTCTATATCTGGGAATGTGGCACCTTCTGGTAGCTCCCAGGCAATGAAAGTGATCAGTATGAGAAGCCAACTAAAGTGGAAGTCATACCCTTGGTCTTGCGCTTCTCTGTAATAAATCTCTAGTTGATTGACAAGGTACTGTGCCTAGTTCATCTATACTCCCTCTGCACACTTCCCTATGAGGTTGACCACGAATCTGGTCACTTGAGTTGGTATATTCTTATGAAATAGCTTGCCCATGATTAGCTGACAGTAAAGGCGCATTGCGCCACTTTGGATAGAGGCTACCTTGTAGCCTCACGTTCCCTTCTCGACATCGCCATAGGTTTCCTTAATTCTTTGTGCTAATGCTCGGCCAGAGGTCTTTCCAGGGTAGAACTCCTATGGGTCAAGGCCTTGCATGCTAAGCCCTGTGATCTGATTGATCAAGGTCGGATCCAAAATTATGTGTCGGTTTAGCCATAGTTATCCTCCATGATAGCAATATAGAAGCAACTTTACACACGCATTCACCTCCTGGTGTCTGCAAAAGTGCGGGATATTCATAACATTTAGCAATGTATACTGTGTGAGGTTCTGGGTCCAAGACTGCATGATGATATTCGAGTTCTTTCTTTTCATATTCATTAGATACTTGTGCAGGGAAAGCATACTGTATACTTTCCTGTCACTAAGGTTGAAGTCACTAAACTTCAATGCTGTGAGCTTGTCTTGATTGGCTCAAACTGCGTGCACCCCTTTCGAAAGGTATGCAATGATCAAAGTATACTCGAATTCTCTGGGTACACTATCACGGTTATTTCCACCACTCAGAGGTGGTATGTAAGTCGACAAAATGCATGGAATAAGCTTGGTATTTTCAATGTCGTCTCTGTGCTTTGTTCTTGCCTTTTTCGTGGTTCTAGAAGGTCCTGCTCCGTGAGCAGTTGAGGGAGAAGCTTGGACTCCTCCTGTTGATGACACTTGCACACCTACAAACATCCTTCTTTCTAACATGACTCTCTCAGCCATTAAGTCAATCATAAATTCTTTGACTGCTTTCTTTACTGCGTTAAGCTCATCCGACATACAAGATCGGGGTCGATTAGATCGGGTGTGAACTGGATTTAGAAACTGCAGTGGAGGGTACGGTAACAAGGCGATGATCACAATGAAAAATAATCTCAGTCTGTGGGTTCAAGTTCTTAGTTAGAAAAAGGTATTCTCGATACATGGTGCGGCGAACTAAGTAAGAAAGTTAGCAATGGTCTTCTTTCAATGGGTATGAGGAGCCATTAACTCATGCTTTGTCTACTGTGGTGTGGTCTGATTGTCTAGTGGTGAACCAACAATGCTTTTCGACCCATTCAGAGCGGCATTCGAACGGTTATGTCACTGGTCTGATATCTCGACGAAGTTAAATTTCTGCAAGTTTCCCGTTCTGTGAGGTTCCCTCTGGAATATTATGTAGTCTGTCAATATTAGCTCTCGTTTTACTTAGTTTCCTAGACTTTTTTCCAGTGAGATTCATCTCAGGGATTCTCTTCAAATTTTGATTCTTATTTTCCTTGAACATAGGTACTTCACATTGCTGAGATTCTCCCCTAAGACCCAGGGTTAATAATTCTTCTTTTTTTGGGACATGTTCTTCGGTCTTCTATGAGCCTTTTGACATTCTTTCAGCTTTGACATCTAGGCCTCTAATGATAAGTGGATTTGATCTGTTATCCTATTCTTCAATCAACTGTACAATCTTTCTGGTCATGAAATCTATTAACTCTTGTCTCTGTTGTTCTAAAACTTTTTCTTCTTCTTTCTTTCTGGCTTGATCTCTCTTAATCCAAGGTTTTCCAAGTAACATAGTGAACGAGGCGTTGTCCTCAATAAATTTAATAATCTCAAAATCTTCTTCAGTTGAAGTTCCATTGAATGTCATAGGTATCTGAATGAGTTTTCCACATAACATCACATGTTTTACTCTGGATAGTCCTATTCCTCCTAGTGAAAGAATCATGGAAGGATTCCCTATAACTTCCCAGTTCTTTCTAGCATAATGTTCACTTGTGTTTCTTCATCACGAATACAGTCAATGTTGAAGTCCCCTAGTCTTGCTTCGATGCATTCTTTTTCTTTAAAGATCTCTGATAACTTAAAATGTCGGTGGTCATTCAGGGTCTCTTTCATCTGTAGTAATAATTTCTTAGATTATTTTTGAGATTCTCCTATTTCTAGAGCTGTCTTAGAGTTTTCTTCATTCAGATTCATTCTTTCAAGCTTGGCAATCATTCTAGGTCAATCCAACACTTCATGGTCCAAATCTTTGCAACAAAGACAAGTAGGTCTTTCACCCGAGCATTCCTTAGCTAGATGGCTTGGTTTTCTACAACTGTAACATAGGTTTAATCCTCTCTTTCTTGTAAATGATCCCCAGCCTCTTCTGTACTGTGCACTAGAATCATGGTAGCTAGCCTACAAAAAATTCTTTCTAGAATCCTGCATCCATTGGTTAGTCCAAACATTCTTTCTATGCATAGGTATAACATATTTATCATTATTATTACCATATCTATTCATATCAAACCTTCTTTCATATAACAATGCCCTAGTTTTCAAGCTAGGACAGGCTCTATCAAGCATACCTAGATCGATATTTTAGAACCAAAAATTTTCACTTACCTTGCTTTTACAGAGCATAAAGCTTCCAGATCTAAAAACTTTTAGCTGTTCATACCTCTATTAGAGCACGGAGCTTACAAATATTACCTCTTTCTGTAGATATGACCCCTTTTCTTCAGAAACTTCTTCTTTAACCTTTCTTAGAGCACAAAGCGTTCAGATATGACTTCTTTTCTTCAGATCTATCCTTCCTTATTTTACACAGAGCTTATCAAATTCAGTGGATTACTCTGCACTAGGGCACAGGTCCATGTATAGAGCTTCCAAGTTTCAGTACAAATCTTTGCACCGAGATTCTTGTTTCTCAGTTCCCAACAATCACAGTTTCAGGTCCTGACAACAGAACCATTTGTTGGCACAGGCGCAGACTCAGGGTTCAACGCTACAACAATGCACCAACAAAACCCTAACTACCGGCCCTTTCGGCAATACCTGGGAAGAAGATGAAGTCTCACCCGAGGTAGAGGTAGAGGTGGTTGTAGGAATCAAATGTCTACAACCTTAGCTGGGACACATATATGTGATTCTAACACTTAACATAGCACTTAGCAGTTAATCTTCATCAATATTCAATTCCTAGTAACAACGCAGATGTACCCTAATTACAGAGTATCGCAATATGTAACCATATCCATCATCTAATAACACTTAACATAAAAGGACACATTAGATCTAGCAGGTTCAAGCACTAATCACATCCACATGGGTTAGATCTAGCATTCATTCACATGATTAGGCACAAAGAAACATCATATCTATCTAACATTCATCATATAGAAACACATCGATACATCGCACAAAGTAGAGCAACACAGTATGTACGTGGTTCACCCCCACCCTAGGGCTATGTCCACCAACTCTTCTTCTTTATTAATTTATTCAATCAGTTACATCACACAATCACCAAAAACCCTTATGCGCACAGGACATAAGATCTTCTCAACTCGTTAGATCCTTCTTCCTTGCATTGTAGCACAAAGCCTTCTACAATCTCTATAATAACTTACACTTAGCTCTGTAACCCTTCTACAGTCATGCACATAGCACTACTAGCACTTAGCTGACATCACATAGATAGGTTACTATCTTCTACTTACTTCACCTAGACATCTATTTATGCATAAAAAAGTGGGCCTAGGCATGGGTAAACCCACGGGATGACATCTCTTTCCCATTACATTGTCCCAAAACCCAAAAGGGGCCCAAAAGTGGGTTGAGATCCTATGATCTCTTCTTCGTCTGGCGCTCCATCTTCGACAGGATGTCGAAGTCCCAAAAATGGTCAAATATGACCAAGTGTTCCTCAAAACTTGGTCAAGGGACAACTAAGGGTCTCGTCTAATTGCATCAAATACAAAAGACGTTCCTCTTCAGCTAAGGTGTTATGGAGGAGTTCGACAACTAGTTTCAAAGATCGGATTTCAAATTCAATCGACAAAATTGCTTCGATACCATATACTAACTAGAAATGTGTGAACCATGTGGTAGACTTAACAGATGTCTGATAGGCCCACAATGCTGAGAAAAACATCGTGTGTCAATTGGACTTATGAATTCCTACCATCTGTCGAAGCATATTAGTGATAACTTTGTTGATTTCTTCAACCTGGCCATTGGCCTGCAGATAATAGGGGTTTGAGTTTTCATGTCGAATACCCAACTTCTCAGTAAGTTCAGAGATCACGAAATTGAGAAAATGACTATCGTGATTAGTAACAATGGCTCGAGGGAAACCAAATCTAGTAATGATATGATTGAATATGAACACGGTTGCAGTTTTACCAGTATTATCAAATGTAGGCATCACCTCTACCCACTTGGTGAAATAATCCACAGCCACAATAATGTATCCATGCCCCTTGATCGAGTGAGGGTTACATGTCATGAAGTCAATACCCCATTTAGCGAATGTAATGACAAAAACTACAAGGTGAAGAAGAGAAGGATGAGATCGGATATTATTGTTGTAAGTTTTACAAGAATGTAATATCTAGATGGAAATAATGCAATCCTTAAACAATGAAGGCCAAAAATAACCAGCCAATAAGATATTTTGGGTAGTGGCATACCTAGACATATAATTGCCACATGCTCCAGAGTGACAGCCATTCAAATATTTCTCAGCTTCATCGTAGTTGAGAAATCATCAAAATATGGAATCAATACCACGACAGTAAAGGGTATCACCAAGGATAATGTATTGATGAGCTTGATACCGGATACGACGATGATCCATACTAGAAATATTAGGCCGAAAAGTTTGGGTCTGGAGATAGATGGTAATATCTACATACCATATGTCATCAGAATTGATTAGAAAGAGAGATTCATCAAGTAAGGAATCTTTTTCCATAGTTTCTGTTTCAGTAGAGGGAAGGTCACAAATCAATTTGAAGAAAAACAAAGACCTCTTCGACTTGGCGTGTTCAAAATCCAAATCAAACTCCTGGAGAATAACTATACATTTAGAGTACTTTCCCCTCAACAATTTTCGAGTACGAATGTGTTGCATGGGGTTGCAATCAGAAATGATTGTGGTTCGGCGTAATAAGATGTAGTGACAAAAACGTTTATAAGCTTGAACAACAGCTAAGGCCAGTTTCTCCACATATAAATATTTGGTTTCGGCAGTCCTAAGACTCTGACTCAAATAGTATATAAAATGTTCATCGTGTGAATCATCCTCTTGGACTAGAACCATAGCAATGGTAGATTCTGAAGCAACTAAGTACAGGAAATAATCTCGACTATAATCAGGTGGAAACAATAGGGGTGGATGGGTTAAGGCAAGCTTCAAAGCTTCAAAGGCTTTGTTGGCAGTGTCGTCCCATACAAAATCATAACCTTTCTTAAGAAGCCGAGTAAATCCTTTTGTTAATTCAACGTAGTTTGCAATGAATTGACATAAAAAAAAATTCTTTCCTTTCAAACTTTGGAGTTGGCATAGCATGGAAGGAGAAGGTGAATTGAGAATATCCTCAACCTTCAAGGGGTCTACCCTAATCCCATGTATAGACACAATAAAACCAAGAAGTCATCCAGATTCCACACATAAAACACATAGTTTGCGTGTGTAGATGTTCCAGGTGATCTTGACAACGCATAGAATGCGTTGGTAGATCGTCTAGATAGGGTTGTACAATGTGCTTAATGTCATGAAAATCATAAGACATAGCATGCTGAAAAGTCGCACCAACATTTTTTAGACCAAAAGGTAGTTTCCAATATGCGAAGGTTCCCCAAGGGAAAATAAAAGTTGTCTTATGTTGATCTGCGAGCAAAATATTGATTTGATTATAGCTAGACAAACCATCCATCAAGGAAAATATTTCACTCCTGGCACAATCGTCAACAATCTTCTCAACGAAAGGGGTTGGATAATTGTCTTTGGGACAAGATTTTTTTATATCCCTATAATCTACATAAATGCCTATCGTGCCTTTTTTCTTGTTTACCGGAACAAGATTGGACACCCAATCGGTCAAAGCCACGGGATAGATAAACCCAACTTTTAGAATTTTTTTCAACTTCAAGCTTAATAGAAACAACTTTACAAGGATGTACTCGAAGAAGTCTTTGTCAAAAAGGTTTAGCATTAGGGTAAGTCTTAATCTTATGCACAACAATATCAGGATCAATACCAGGCATTTCTTCATAACTCCAAGAAAAACTGTCACAAAATTATTGGAAAATGGATTTATAAGTGAAGACCTCATCAGTAGAACATGAGGCAATGATATGAACATTTTCCACGACTCCGAGTTTAATCAATATGTCAAGAGGAACGGTAGGTGAAATATTACTCAAGTTCCCTTCATACAAAACATCGTGTGTTGACTCAGGAACAAAAGAAATATTAATAATGGTAGACAGAGTCAAAATCCATTGGTAACTCTCTATGGTCTTACGTTCTAGGAATAGAATAGAACAATGATGTCCATTGTCCCATGGAGTATATTCCATAGACATGACTGTCATTATCATCTCATCAATAGGAAATATCACGTGGAGTAGATCAAGAGATGTATCATGGAGAGAAGGAGGAGAAGGAGTTACCAATTGAATAGCTTGATAAGTTGATTCCATTGGAATTAAAATCATTCGGTCATTGTAATGAAGATAGTCACCAAAGCTAGGTACTATCCATGGGTCATAAAACACAAGGGTTTCACGAACAAAGGTTGATATCATGTTAATTGAGGAAACAAAAGGAGGTGGAATATCAGGTGGTTGAATAGGAAATGTACCCATCAAGGTTGAATCTTTTAAAAGACCCACACTGACATTCTCATAACCAGGAGGTGTTTTCAAGATAAAAGGTATGTTTCTAGTACATGAATCAGAATTAAAGAAGGCTAGTTGATCGACAGTAATGACCTTTCCTTGGTGTGGGAAACGTAACACATGGAAAAGGGTAGACACAACCACTCACATGAAATCAATCCAACTGCAACCAAGTAGAAGGTTGTAATCAAGAGGTGCATCAAAGACCTCAACCTCAACATTAATCGCCTTACCTTCTAACATAATAGAAAATGAAGGAAGAACATCATAAGGTTTAAACCCTGTACCATTGAAGGAATTAAGAGTATTGTGTGACTCGGTAAGGGAAGGAGAGCCAATATATTTCCAAAAAGTAACAGACATAACACAAGTCCAGTCTCCTTCATCAATAATGGTTCAACAAATATTCTTATTTTCCACAAAAACTTGGATCTGAAACGCTAATTGAGGAGGAAGCCTTGGACTATGATCTTCCAAGTCAAATATTATCAAATTTCTATCGGTAGGATCAATTCCACCAATAGCCTATAAAAATGCCTTATTTTGAGTAGGAAAACTTTGAAGGACTTTGAGATCCGACATCACATAGGTGCTCAGTCATTCAATATGAAGAGGACCGTTTGGAGTTGTAGCTGGGGGAGGCAGTTGAACCAACGGAGGTGGTAAATCATCAAATTTCTCTTTCGAAGGAGTATAATCTTTGGCTTGAGTTGCGACTGGAACTTCGTTCTTCTTGGAGTCACCGGTACACATAAGTACGTAATATGTGGTAGAGGGAGAAGGTTGGTCATGAATGACCAATTGGTCCTGTTGTTGAGAAGGAAAAGGTTGTGGCAGGTTGACAGGTGTAGGAGGTTTCTTGATCCCTTGTAGGAACTTAGTAACCTTAGCACGTCGTGGAAAATCTTTCTTATAATGATCCTCACCACAGATAAGGCAAGGATAATGAGGTTTACGCTTATATTTTTCATCAATAGGCTGTGTTTTGGGTTTTTTAGATTGTTGATTATTATTTTTGTCCTCCTTATTCTTACCCTTTCCTTTCTTTTTATTTTTATTTTTACCGATAGGTGTAGATTGAACCAAATTAACTTCAGAAGTTTTACCAGGAGAAGGAGTAGGAGTAGGAGTATTTTTTACATTAGAAGTAGTGGACTTGGGATTGGTATGACTGGCTTGTGTAGACTGAGTCTGAGCATTAAAAGTGCCAATCACACCATCAACAACATGAGAAGCTACTGGATGTGTTGGGGTAGGATTTGTGGATGGACGAGGAGCATCAGGGATCAAGTCACAGATTGTGCTCATTTGTGAATAAATGAAATCCAGATATTGAGCACGGTCGATTTCCTGCTCTTCAGTGACGACACCACCCATGGCCACATCATAGGTGATAGGACCAATGAGTGACTTAGTAAACCACTCAGCCAATAGTTGATCAGGAAGGGGATTTTCATTAAGCATCTTCTCCACCTCCACTCATGAATATGATAAAAAATGTGGGTGGAAGAGGATTGTTTAAATGAGCTCAAAATTTCAGTTCTTGTCTCATAACGGATTGGCAACTGGTAATGCGTTAAAAATTCCATGGCTAAGGTGTTAAATTTATTGAAGGATCCTCATGGTAACTCAATATAACATTTGGCTTCCGAACCCGTAAGAGTTCATTGAAAAATTTGTAACCTAATAGAGTCATCCATCAATGAGTTGGACAAACACCAAAGTGTTACACATCAAAATTACTCACTTCAATGATGACCTATTGTCTTCATTACAAGTGCCTCAAGTGTCTCTTTTTATCCATAAGTGTCACAAGTGTCACAAACATCATATTTTCATATTACCTATGCCATGTCTCGAATGACATTACAAGAACACTTAAGACACCTTCAAAGACTAGTTTAAGAAGGAGAAATCACATGATGAAGAGTACACAAATTTTACCATGGAAAAAACCTCTCAAAAATCAATTTTGGAAGGTAGTGCTCCCCTATACACTTTCAAGGAGTACCAATTCTTTGTACCCTTATTTGGGAAAGCGTTGCAATGCTTTGTGCCCCACTCTGAGGGAGAGTTGGCCCATTTTGAGTGAATTTTGGATTGTTGAGGAAAATCAGGGAAGAATCCCCCTCATCTCTTGAGTTGGTTGGATTCGGATCTGAGGTCAAGGCTCGATCTTAGGGAAGACCCACCACTGAAGGAGAAGGATCCTCAACCTATCCCAAGAATCTCTTAGGTGGTTAGGCCTCTCCAAGCCTATATAAAGAGGCCTCCTCATGGTGAAAGGAGGAGAGATTGAAAGCATCAAAATTATGATCTCATAAGGGAGATATCATTGAATCATCATCATTTTGTGTGGATTATTTGAGAAAAGGGTTGGACAAGGAGAGTTGGGAGAGGTTGTTTCACCTTCATCAAAGGTCTGTAAGTATTCTATATTGTTCTCATTAATATACATATGTGCTTGGCCTGTTTCTTTCAAGGTTGTGTTTATTCTACATGAACTTGTCTCTATTATATAGATCTGGTTTCAAGCTAATATTAGTAGAATAGGAAGCTTGTTCTATCTTTGTTTGTTTTACAGGACTTATCGAGGAGATTGGGGATCAAATTTCAACTCGAACTATGTGAGGATGAAAACCGTTAAAAAGGTACAACTTTCTTCCTCTTCTCTATACATTAGTTTAGCTAGGTTTAAAAGGATGTCAGTGACCAATGTTAGCACCCTTTATGTCTTGGTCTTAGGAGTCTAGAGTCTAAGAGGAAATCCACTTGTCCATAGGGGGATTCTCTTGTAACTTAAATTGGCGACTATACTAGGCATATCGAAGCTTTCAGTTTTGGTTTCCTTTCTAGATATTGTTTTATCCTTTTCTCATTTTTTGATCTTATTAATACTATGTCTCTAATTCTTAGATATGGTGATTGGCTCTACACTTTTAATTTATGAGTTTGCTTGAGTTTTTAGATTTATGGGCATTTTTCTGAATTTTGAGAGGCTAGCACTCCCCTTCCTCTGCTACCAGAGCGTTGGCACTCCCTGCCAGGCTTCCACAGAGCATTGCAACACTTTGGTGCCCTTGACACCAGAGCACTGCTCTTTTTTTATTAGAAATGTTATAGGGAATTAGTCTCTGTAGGGACAAAATTTAATTAAGTCTAATAAAATCCATAAATTGAAACAAAAAAGATTACTTCTATGCAGAAAGGCTAAGTAATTTTTTTTTATTCAGCATATAAGCAGGTTAAATTAATTAATGAACATCAATCTAGTGAATTACATAACAAAATAAGAATTACATAACAGAATAAGAATTACATAAAAGAATAAAAATACCTCTGCCTTATGCTAATTCCCGCTGATCTGGTTGTCCTTTCCTTGCTGCTTTGCCCAACCAGATGCACTGACCAAACCCTGCCCAAAAACTGACTAACCACCCAGCCAGCTAGGAGCAGTCTGTCTGGCTCCCTAGCTCCAAGATACCGTAAGGAATCTTGGCCCCCATGCCCAAAACCCCTAGCAACCTGATGCCCCTTGCAATGGTTCACCAAAACTCCAAATATCAAACTCCCAACACCAGAAAAATATACCAAACAGAAATCCAGTCCCCCCCTCCAAAATGCTTCCTCCCCCCAAAATAAATAAAATCATCCCCTCTCCCATTGGAATCTTCCCCATCTTATCTCCCCCTTCACCAACTCTCCTCCCCTCCATTAATTACCTTATCCCCTCCTTTATTATCTTATCCTTAACCTGTCATACGTAAATTTTCATAAGGATTAAATTAAAGTTATTAAGCCCCTTAATTTATTACCCAAATCATTGAATGTGTTATGTAATCAATTAATTAATTAATTAGTCAATCAAAATTTATAAACAATTAATTAATAAATAAATAAATAATTAATATTATTAATACTAATCATTGTTTAACTAAAACCATATTAGGACAATTAATTATCTAATTAATTTTACTTAATAATCCCTATGCATCTATTTAACTAGGGTTGTTACAGTCTCTGAGTCCATTTTGTTGATACTGAGAGGGGGGTGAATCAGTATCCAGTACAATTTAAAACCTTTTTCAACTTATACTTAAACCATTCAATTATATCCAATGAGAAATGAACAATAGTATAAGAGTTACACCAATACACCACAATACACCATGCA
>ML779185.1:276956-296850 GCA_009831015.1 Picea engelmannii | reverse complement strand
ATAGGATCTTCCTTCCAGTGGTTAAACTGTACTGAAGGTAACCCGCTATGATACCAATTGTTGATACTGAGAGGGGGGTGAATCAGTATCCAGTACAATTTAAAACCTTTTTCAACTTATACTTAAACCATTCAATTATATCCAATGAGCAATGAACAATATTATAGGAGTTACACCAATACACCACAATAGACCATGCACAATATATGAGAAATAATCAATAGTTTTTGTTCAAGGGAAGTAATGACTTCCAAAGGTAGCTATAGCTTCCAAATGTAAAGGGAGGGATAAACCTCCAAGAGGAAGATACAATCCTCCAATATCAAGAGATATTTGAACTCTCTATCCTTTCCCCTTCCTTCCACCCAAGAATATATGAGAGATATTAAAACTTTACATTAAATCATCACCATCAACCAATCATCACATAGAACCTGATAATGCTTTCTGAGACTTCTTCAATTTATGCAATTATTCAATTCTTGGAGTACTTTGATCCTTTAGATAATGTTACTCAATGTATTCTCTAAAACTCCTCTAATTTTCACTCCTTGAATCCTCCCCAAAAAGAGGTTATAGAAAGAATGGTAGACTTTATTCAATTATGGTCTGTGAAGAAGACCCAACTTGTACATCATGCCCCACAACCAATATTTAACATCTGATTCTGAAACTTGCACAAAAGAAACTAAAGTCCTTAATATTTAAAATGGAAGTGGTCCCACTGCATTTGGAGTATGTATGAAAAAGGTATGACTATTTTACCCAGAACACCTGTTTATTGACTAGTTTTAGGACTGGTCACAAACCCTATATTCCACAGAGTGTATCTCCATAATTATAGCGAATCAAGAGCTGAACTCTTCACCAGAGGTACCTTGATATGGCTTGTCAACACCATAGCGATTTCACCATCTGAATCGTTCTAGAAAAATGTTTATAGAAAAAATGGTAAGATGACCTGAAAATAACATACCTTAGAACACATCACCAAAAGACTTCATCCTCCCTTGAAATCCAGCCTTCTTTTACTTCTTCTTCCCTCTGAAATTCGACTTGTATCAAATGAATTTATAATGATATTTATTTATACCATTTATGTCACTTCCTTTTAACATTAGGGCCGACCTAGCACTTTCTTATTTTGTAATTATTTTCTTTAATTATTTTCAGAACCTACATGTACTTCCTTTTTCAATTCACTTTGTCATCTTCAAAAATTAATTTCTCCTCAACCATGAGGATCCATGTGACGTGCCACATACCACCAGAAACAACATGATGTATACTATCCATTCATGGGTGTTGTATATGCATGTGCATTTTTCTTCATGTCCAAATACCTTTATCAATCTTGCGGTCCAAAACCCATGACTAGGGTTGACATCAATGAAAACAATCAATCTTCCAACACATTTTTTGTTGTTTGCATTTGAAAAGAGTTATTACAACCTCATTATATCTTTGTTTTGGCCTTCAACATTTTGTTTTCTGAGAAATGATTACCTTTTGTTTGGATTTTTTGACATTTCTTCTTTACTTTGAGTCACTCTTCTTCTTTTGAGATTTGGAGTCGATTTATTGCTTTCTCCTTTATCTGATTGTACGAAAGATGTTGTAAGGAATTCAAAGATATATGAACTATTCCACTTGATATTTGAGGTCATTTTCCCAAGAAATTTCCAGTTTTTCATCATCCATTAACCTTCTCCTACCTTCATTAGGAATTTCACCAATTTTCATGCATTTTGGGTGTGTTTTTGCCTGTTTTTTGGCTCTTTTTCTGAGTTTGTGGGAGGACCAACGCCCCCCTGTAGGCCATACCAGAGAATCAACACTCCTCTACAGTGTTTCAAGGATCATTAAAAAACTTTTTGTACCCTTATGGGGAGCGCTAGTCTCGTTTTTTAGAGTTTTTTCCTTCTTTTGCTCAGTCTTTTGCAGCCTGTTTTGCAGAGCTCTTTACCCAGAGTCTGTGGTTGGTTTGTGAAGTTGTTTGGATTGGTTTTTGATTTTTTTTATGCTTATAAATCCCTCTTGTCTTGATTGGATCTTGAAACCTTTTTCAGAAATGTGAGATTTCCTTTTCTAGTTGCTTTTTTTACAGGACAGTTTTGAGTGATTTATCTTTATCCCTATCACTTCTTGGATTCTTCTCTGCATTTTATTGTATTCCTTGAATGATTGATTGGTTATATAATCATTGATGGTGTTATTTCTTGATATAACAACTTTCTACTTGTTTTATTTCATACCTCGTTGTCGTGAGTGCATGCTTTGTTTGTAGCCCTTTTTCTTCGTGTCTTTTGCATTTGCATAGGACTCTTTCTCCTGATTGAAAGTAGTGGAGAATTGAAGGTTTTTTATTTACTTTCTGTATACGTCATAATCAAAGAAAGAATATAAATTCATTTTTTCTTTTAGGTAGTGAAACTAGCTTTCATTTGAAGTAGCTGAATTGCATGGTTTTTGGATTTTTGGGGACATTGTGCATCTGTAATGATGGATTTTTTCTTCTTCTCGTAGCATAGATTTCGTCGAAATGAAAAGATTGCATATTCATCTCTTTGCATAAATTTCAATTCAGTCAAAACACCATATTTTCCATGCCATTTTCCTTTTGAGTAACAATAGCCTTAAAAATAAAGTGTTAAACTAAAAATTGATTAGACATTTTTATATTTTTTGTTAGAAAACCTACATCAGATTAGTTGTAGGGATTTGGAATAGGTGTGAAAGATAAATTTCCAAAGATGCATACAAACATAGAATCTTGTGTTAGGGAGAGGTGAAATCCAATTGTTACATTTTTTCCTAGGAAGCCCTTCTCACACAAGGGTCAAACCTGAGGTCGCATTAAGACTGGCAGAGATACTCACCTTGCTTTGTTGGTCTTGGTGTAGAGATTGCGTGTATTATGGGGGTGCTTGAAGGTATACCCATAATGATGAGTGGAATCCTTTTAAGTTGAGTTCGGTCCAGATACCCTTCCCTTGCATGTGGATCAGACTATTGACTATTTCCCCAGGCATTACTGTTGTAGTTGGTCACCTTAGTGGCATATCTCTTTAGGGTCTTTTCACAAGGTGATTGTGGAGGGGAAAGTCTTCAAAGTACCTCGAATCGACGTTGGCCAAACTCACTCGGGCTCCTCAGAGGGTATACCCATGATTATGTTTGGGAGCTTGCACCAAGGCGTAAGTCTGTTAAGCAGGTCATCAATGTAAATTTTCAACCCGCTCTATCTCATCCCCTTATTACTTTGTTCCCGTGACGTTGGATTTCATCCCCAACCAGTGTGCTCATTGTGAGAAGGTTTTGTTTGCTTGTTTGCTTACTAGATTTTTAGTGTGTGCTGCTTTTTCTCCCTAGCAGAATCTAGGTTGGATCTTTATTTTTTATGGCGTCAGTTCCCAGAATGACCAACGAAGGAACCCCTTTTCCATGGGAAACCTTTTTTTTTCCTTCTTATGAAAACATTGGTCCTTCTTACATCGCTACTTTGAGCCTTCCAGGTTTCACAATTAGGTTACCGATATGGTTGTTTTCCACTCTGGTGATCTCGAATGAAGGTGCTTCAGATGTAAGCACACCACCCACACATCAACCTCATGTCAACCTTTCTCCTTCTTCACCCATCAAGTCTCCTTCCATTTCTCCTTCTTCACCTAGTGAAATCTCTAAAGTGAGTATCCAGGTTAATAAGAAGAAGAAGAAATGAAAAGATAAGAAGAAGAACCCGAAAAGGACCAAGCCTCCAACCATATCAGATGTTGGATCCAAGAAGCCAACTACTATTAATCGTACTGGCAGTGTTGATGAGGTTGACAAGATTTGTTAAGAACCAAATATCAATATAGCATAGAAAAACCTCAGAATAAGTATTCAACACTATGAAAAAGAGAGAAATTCAGATAATAAGCCTATTCGAGGGGGAAACCTCCTTATGCCCACATAAATGTACAATTACAAGATGATTCCAAATGAAAATGTCTCCTTGGTATATATAGGAGACTAGGAGGTATAATTACAACTAATGGACTAAAGCTGACATAAATAAAACAACATTATTAATGTAATATGCCCCAATTAAGGGGTAATGAGCCATTATTTATATCTTAACATGCCCCTCCCCTTGAGACAAGTGTTGTCCACAACACTTGAGTAACTCTGTATGCTTCTGTATAAAAGACTCATCTTCTCAAGTGGAATCTTCAACATATAGTTTCCTCCATTTAATGAGATACTCTGAAATGGATCTATTCCTCAGCTGGTGAATTATTTTGTAAGTGATGGATTTAGTCTCCAATATGATTTTTCCTTCCTCGTCAAGTTCTAGCAATATAGTTTGAATTGGGATCTTGTCACCTATAACCTTCTTTAATCATGAAACATGGAAAACTGGGTGTACTCATGAATATGCAGGCAACTCCAATTTGTATGCCATAGTACCAATCTTTTGCAACACTTTATAAGGGCCATAGTACTTTGGTGATAATTTAGTATCCTTCTTGTCTTTCTTGAGGGACATTTGTTTGTATGGTTGTAGTCTTAAAAACACCCAATATCCTACTTCAAAACTTCTTTCACTACGATGTTGATCTGCTTGTTGTTTCATGTGATTTTGTGCCATGTTTAGGTTGTCCTTTAATATTTGGAGAACTTTTTTTTGATGCTCGATGTGATATTCCACTTCTTGAACCTTAGATTTTTATTTTAGAGAAGAAGTGATGGAAGGAGGGTGGTATCCATAGAGTGCCATAAATGGTGTGATTTTTGTTGTAGTATGAAAGGAAGTGTTATACCACCATTATGCCAAGGGTAACCATTTGAACCATTGTGTTTGTTTATCAGAGACAAAGCAACGAATATAGACTTCTAGACATTTGTTCACTATCTCGGTTTTTCCATCAGATTGAGGATGATAGGATGATCAATGAGCCAATTGAGTAACCAAACAAGAAAATCATTCTGTCCAAAAGTGTCCAGTGAAGATGGGATCTCTGTCACTTACAATAATCTTTGGGTTGCCATGTAGATTTTGAACTATGTCCATGAAAGTGGTGGCAACTGTATTGGCTTTCAAGGGATGAGAGAGTGCACAAAAGTCTGCGTACTTGGTCATTCTATCAAGAATCACCATGATGACACTCTTGCATACGATCTCTGTTTTAGGTGTGTGATATCCCATTGGAAAGGTATCGTCGAGGAGATTAATTTTGGGGGCTCAATCATGCCTTTGGATACCATTGAAGAGATCGATACCAAAAAACCGTCATTTAGGCCCTCAAAATGGGCCCAGAAGTGAAAACTGCTAAAAATAGTAAATTGCCAAAATTGTCAGAAAACTATTTTGAGCCAGTGGGTGGCCACCGATATCCATCTGGATCAATGCTCCCTCCTTAGGAAGAAATTGTCTCCATTGCATTGAGGTCCCCCATTAGATGAGGAAATTTCTACTGAATTTGGCCCCTGGTGAGCCACTTGCCTTGGTGCAGGAACTGCCCTGCTTTGGCAACTCGATAAAACTGGATCCTTTGTTATCGAGTGCCCTTGATCTGTTTGTCCACAAAATGATCATTAGATGCCTGTTGTATGCAGTCAGGGTTGAACTTTATTGGTGTCATCTTTTCTTCTACTTATGAGGTGTCCAATAATGGTGGGAAATAAGGGCAAAGGAGATCCACGTTGAACACTAGGTGCAGGCCATGAAAAGGAGGAATGTTGGGCTCAAAAGAATTATCCCCCATGGCCTTGGTGATAGTGTAAGGTCCATAATGGAGTGGGGGAAGATTCTGATGGGGTCCTGTAAGGTGTTCTTTCTGCAAGTGCAACCAAACTTTGTTGCCCACATGAAACTTACGCGACACCCGATGTTGATCATGGCGTTGTTTGTACTTGTCATTGGACTTCTATAGGATATCCTGAAGTTGTTGGCGGATGTGCTAGATCCACTCAATGAACCGGGTGGCTTTGTCATCTTCAATTGGAACAGGAGATGAGTTAGTCGAGGTGACCACAAGGGGAAGTGAAACATCTATGGGACCCAATGGGTTGTGGTGGGTTGAGCTATGAAGGGCTCAATTGTAGCTATGCTATACATAGGGAAGGCTCTCATCCCATGTGCGAGGGTGCTTTGAATTATACATGTGAAGGATATGCATGACCATTCAATTTACGACCTCGTTTTGGCCATCTGTCTGGGGGTGCAAGGCTGTGGATTTGGTTAGCTTGGTTTTCAATAGTGACTAGAGGCTCGACCAGAATGTGCTGAGAAATCGACTGTCCCTATCTGAGACAATGGTTTGTGGCAGTCCAAAATGTACCCAGACTCGTTCAAAGAAGAGCTTGGTAGTGGCCTCTATTGTGATGCTCTTCTTGCAGGCAACCATAATTGCCATCTTAGAAAAGAGGTCAACAACCACAAAAACACAGTCATTTCCCTGCTTGGTGGACGGATGGACCGACATGCAGTCCATTGAGATGGATTCCCATTGCCTGTCAGGAGTAGGAAGAGGGGTGTATAGTGCCTATTTCTTAGTGGTTTGTTTGGCAATAGTGCAGGCAGTGTAGGACCTGATATACTTGTTGACCTCCTGTTGGAGTTTTGGCTAGTAGAAATGTTTCTGTAGCATCGCCACTATCTTTTCGATGCTGAAGTGTCTTTCCACCCGAGTATAGTGGGCTTCCTATATCATCTTCGCTCGCTTGCTTGATGGAACACAGATATGGCCCAGATGACACATTAACCCATACTGAAGATAGAAAGTATCGACAATTATGTTTACACCCAACATTTGGTAGGTGGTGGCAAAGTTCGGGTTAGTCTCATAGAGTTAGGGCCATTCAGAGGTCTCATGGCCACAAGATTCTAGCTTCGTGTCTAGCAGTGACCAGAGGCTTGACCAGAATGTGCTGAGAAATTGACTATCCCGATCTGAGATAATGGTTTGTGGGATTCCAAAATGTACCCAAACTCGTTCAAAGAAGAGATTGACAGTTGCCTCTACTATGATGCTCTTCTTCCAGGAAACCAAAATCTCCATCTTAGAAAAGCGATCAACAACCACAAAAACACAGTCATTTCCCCACTTGGTGGATGGGAGGCCCGACATGTAGTCCATTGATATGGATTCCCATGGCCTATCAGGAGTAGGAAGAGGGGCAGACAGGCCCTGTTTCTTAGTTGTCAGTTTGGCAATAGCACAGGCAGTGCAGGACCTGATATACTTGCCGAACTCTTGTCGAAGTTTCATCCAGTAGAAATGTTTCTATAGCATTGCCACTGTCTTTTCGATGTTGAAGTGTCATTCCACCCAAATATAGTGGGATTCCCAGATCAGCTTCGCTCTCTCACTACATATATGGCCCAGACGACACAACAACCCATCCTGAATATGGAAATTATTGACAACTACATTCCAACATTTGGTAGGTGGTGGTGAAGTCAGGGTCTGTCTCATAGAGTTGGGGCCATCCAGATGTCTTATGGCCGCAAGAGTCTAGCATCGTGGTGAGTTCCACAACTAGAGGTCTGCTGAGGCAATGAGCGATGCGATTGGTGATTCTTGTTTTATACTTGATGTTGGCGTGGAATTGTTGCAAGTATGTGGACCACTTTTGATGGCGGTCATTCTTCAATTTTCCATGTGTATGCACGAACTGTAGTGACTTATGATTAGTGTGGATGATTGTCTCCTTCCCAATAATGTAATGTCTCCACTGGTGGCATGCTTGCACAATAGAGTACGTTTCTTTGTCATAAGTAGGGTACTTATGGACAGTATCTAATATTTTCTTAATATGATAGGCCATTGGGTGGCCGTGCTGAGTGAGAACAACACCCCCAGCATAGTCTGAATCATTTGTCTCGATATCAAAGGGATGTTGCAGGTCTTGTAGTGAAAGTACTGGGGCTAATCACAGGCGCTACTTCAAATCATTGAATGCTTGTTGTTGGGACCGGCCCCAAGCAAATTTCTCCATACCACCACCCCTGTTTATTTGGCTGAGGGCCCATGCAATATGGGAGAAACCCAACACGAACCTGTGGTAGAAATTAGCAAGTCCCAAGAAGCTCTGAAGCTCAGTGAGTGTTGTTGGGGCTGGCCAGTCACGGATGACTTGGATCTTGGTTGGATCCACATGTACTCCATGCTGATCAATGATGTAGCCCAGGTAATGGACCTTGTCCATGATGAAGGAGCATTTTTATAGGTTGGCATATAGCTTGTGCTATCGTAGGGTGTGTCAAACTTGCTGAATATGTTGCAAGTGTTCGGCCCAAGTCTTGTTGTAAATTAGAATGTCATCGAGATACCCCACTACAAAAGTATTGGTGAATGGTCATAGGATATCATCCATCATCCTCATGAAAGTGGATGGAGAATTTGTCAAACCAAAGGGCATGACCAACCATTCAAAAAGTCCTTCCTTTGACTTGAAGGTGGTCTTCCATACATCTGTCTATTCTATCGGGACCTGGTGGTAGCCAGACTTCATATCAATCTTACTGAAGTATTTGGCCCCTGTGATTTGATAAAGGAGGTCATCGATTCGGATTTTATTCAGATCCTGGTAATCAATACAAAGTTTCCAGGTTCCATCTTTCTTCTGTACCAACACGATTGGGCTCCCGCAAGGTGATGAGCTGGGGCAGATGTGCCCCTTGTGGAGAAGTTCTTGGATCTATCACATGATCTCTTCATTCTCTAACAAACAACGAAAAATAGATTGTCCCATTGGGTAGCGGTGTGTCAGGGGTCAGATCGATGGGGTTCTTGACCTGGCATTGTAGAGGTACCCCTGTAGGTGAGGAGAAGATATCTGAGTATTCTTCCATGACCTTATCTACTTGCTTCTGCTATGTGGAGAGGTTGGCCACAGAGACCCTGGATGTGATTGTGATATTTTTTTTATTCTGAGAGAGAATCATGAAGAAGACAAACTTCCCCATCTGAGAGATGACCTTCCTGCATTGCTTAGCAGAGATCAAGGAAACAACACTAGCTGGGACTGCCTCAGGTATCCTGTGCAATTTCATGTTCAAAGTAATAATGACACTATGAGGCCTAGACTCATATCCAACATGACATTTCCATAAATAAGTTTGGCCCAAAATAACATCACAAACTTCGAGAGAAGAAACATCACACAATACTTCATCTTTGAAGGGCTTGATGTCGTACGATAGTCGACACTGTTGGTTGATGAAGAGATCACTTCCTTGGCAGAGCCATCAAATGGCGTAGGGTTGTGGGTGTGACATTGTGGGTAGAGCCAGTTGCTTGATGACCTCTACTGAGATGAGGTTCCTCTAGCTACCGTTATCAATGATGAAGTGCAACAGGGTGCCTTTTACCCACATCTGTGAATGGAAGAGGCTCTCTCCTTCTTCTAGTTCATCTGGTTTACTAGGATGGAGCTTGGTGGTAGAAATGGTGGCAGTGGGTTCCACGTCAATGATTTGTATTCCACTTTATGGTTTTGTCTCAGAGTCAGAATCTGCATCTGATTCAGAGGCTTTCACTTCAGCCACCAGCGACTGCTTTGAGCGGCAGTCAGCAGTGTTATGCCAAGGGCTCTTATGGAAGTCGCACCACTTCCCAGTATCTTTCTTTGTCTTTCATGTGTATTTCTTTGTTTGTGGCTTGTACTGGTTGTCCTGATACTATCCATATTTGGTTTTTACTTTGTTCGGTGGGTTGGTTCTGCCCTTTCCTGGCTTTTGTTTTGAGGGGTTCCCAGGCCCAAATTTTCGCATCTTTTGTCTTAGCTTCTACTCGATTTTGATGGCATATCGATAGGCCATGCCCAAGGATGAGATGTCCAGAAATTCCATTTCAGTCTAGATATATATATGTAGAGAAACATGATACTTGAGCACCAGATGTCACTCTAAATCTTTGATACCCAACTTGGTGTGCAAGGTATGGAAGATATTTGTGAAATCTAGCACTACTTGGTCTCTTTCTTGCCACAGTGTGGTCCATTTGCTATAGAGGTCATCATAACTTCCAACAGGGTAGTATTGTTCCTTAATAACATCCCTGAAGGATTCCCAGGTGGTTGTGACTAAAAATAATGAGGTTTCCTCTGTTTCCTTTTTCTCACAGAAAGTTTCCCACCAATCTTTGACATGGGGAACGACTTTGAGGAGCACAAAAGTAATCTTTTCTCTATTCAAAAATTTATGAACAGAAAAATACCCTTCTATTAGATTCAACCACTTGTCTATAGCATCTGCGTCTATATGACCTTCAAATATGGTAATATCAAATTTTATTTGTACCTTGAAGGGGGCAGCGTCTCCATTCGAAGAAGATGTGTCGCCTGTTGGTAGTCACCGAAGGATTTGCACGAAACTATCCATCATCGCGTTCCTCTATTGTGTGAGGGATTCCTCAATCAATAGTTTGAAAGGATCTCCTGTCCCATCATCTTTCTTTTCTCCTACCATGGGAGGTCTCTTGGGCGTGCGAGAGACTTTTTCCTCAAGAGAAACAAGCTCGAGACCCAACTCTTTGTACTCTGACCTCATTCGGGACATGCATTAAGACGACAAGGAGAAGACCGCTCAGATACCACTGATTCGGATTTTATGAGAAGAACGAAATGAATACAGATTATTAATAGGTTCTTAACACAAAATAATAGAGATACCATAAAACTGGTTTTCTATTCAATAACGAAATAAGCTGAAACTGTAAAATGCAGCAGAAACAAGCTTCCTGGAATGGTGGCGGCTTATCTCTGAGAAGATATGTGACGACAGTGCGCATTCACAAGAATAAGGTTACAATGAGGCTCTAAAGGCCTTTTTACAATAAGAAATAATTCCAAAAAACCTAGGCATCCAAAAACCTAACCCTAGGAGATGAAGCACCAAAATTCATGTGGGCCCCGTTTGGGTAAGCTGGTACATCAACTTCCGAGGGTCGTAACTTTTGCATACGATCTCCATTTTAGGCGTGTGATAGCCAGTTAGAAAGGTATCATCAAGGAGATTAATTTTTGGAGTTCAATCATGCCTTCGGAAATTATTGAGGAGCTCAATACTAAAAAACCTTCTTTTAGGCCCTGGAAGTTAAAATTGCTAAAAATAGTAAATTGCCAAAATTGTCAGAAAACTGTTTTGAGCCAGTTGGAAAAGGTGGGTGGCCACCGATATCCATCTAGATCACTTGTAGTTCATCTTTTGTCACTGTATTATTTTGTAATTCATTTATGTTCCTGTGCATTTCTTCACCTTCATCAATATTCCAAGTAGGACTTTCTGGAGGCTTATTTGGTGTAGAAGTTCCCTTTTTGGGTGGAATGTTAGCCAAGTATCACTTTTGAACCTTGATTTTAAGGTGGTTCTGCTAGACAATCTTTCTTCTGTTGTATCTCCAAATTTTCGGCCCTTCTGTGTATGAAAATTTATTTTTTGTAGTTCTCTGATATTTCTTCTCTGCAGTTCCATGGGTTTGATAAAAATTGGATGTGCCAAGTGAAATTTATGGTAACTTCCCCACAACTTGCTTATTTTTTTCCTTTCTAGGAGATCTCACTTGTATAGCATGCCCCACACAAAATAATTGGTATAAATTCTGAAACTAGTACCAGAAATACTATAGACTGTCCAATATCCAATGCAACCAATCTCACTCAATTTGGATACTCTAGGAATAATTTATGATTGTTTTCTGTGGAACACCTTCTTGAGACTAGTCAATAGGACTAGTCAGATACCCTATCCTCCACAGGGTGTGTCTACAAATGTAAGATGACCCAGAAGAAGAAATGTTTACCACATATACCTTATTAATTTCTGTGAATAGCCTCCATATTTTAGGGTTTGAAACATTACATGAACATTTTTATAGCGAAACTTCCACAATGACTCAGTTCAGGATGATTCCATAACCCTATCTTGAACAGGATATATCTCTGAAATTATAAGGCCTTAGGAGATGAAATTTTAACCCAGTGTACCTTGATCCATCTACTAACTATCCTCCAAGTTGTTCCATCTGAAACATTGTAGAAAAAACTTTATAGTGAAAATTTCAAGGTGTCTCAGATGTAGCAGCGAAACCCCAAGACCTTGAGCTATGATACCATATGTTAAGAACCAAATATCAATATAGCATAGAAAAACATCAAAATAAGTACTCAAAGCCTCGAAAAATAGACAAATTCAAATAATAATCCTCTTTGAGGGGGCAACCTCCTTATGCCCACATAAATTTACAATTACAAGATGATTTGAAATGAAAATGTCTCCTTGGTATATATAGGAGACTAGGAGGTATAATTAAAAATAATGGACTAATTCCGACATAACTAAAATAACATTACTAATGTAATATGCCCCAATTAAGGGGTAATGAGCCATTATTTAGGGCTTAACAAGATTAAAGTGAAGAATCTGAAACCCAAATTCCCTTGTAGACTTTGTAAGGGTGAACACTTTATGAGGGATTTCCCTAGTATTCCCAAGGTCTTAGAAATGTGGTCCTCCACATCATCGGCCCCTATTGGTCATGTTGGTGATGCCCCATCAACTTGTGACGTTAAGGTCAGTAAAAAGAAGACAACTGTCAAATTTCCTTTCATGTTATGCAAAGGTGATCATTATTCTCACCTTTTTCCTTATATGGATGAGGCTTCTTCTCTTTTGGGAAATCTTCAAATCCCAACTGGTTATCGTAATCTTTCCCCCAACACATCATTATTTGATGGAATGGTCAATTTGGTTCCATCCCTAGACAGTCTGGTTGACTAGGTGGTAAATCTAGTTTCATCCTCGGTTGAACCACTAGCCAAAGTAACCGATCCAGTCCCATTATTGGTCAGTCCCACCCTTCATCCGAAAAGTGCCAATGTGGTCAATCCCACTCCTCCTCTGACGAGTGGAAAAGTGGTTTCTCTGGTCCCTTCATCGGTCAATCTGGTTGATCATGTCGTCAATCTGGTCACGTCCTTAGTTGAACCAGTTGACAATGTGGTTGATCTGATCCCATCTTTGGTTGATCCTGCCCTCCCGTTAGAGAGTGCAACCCAAGCAGTCGATCAGTTTCCACCAGTCGACCCCATTCTCCCCTTGGAGAATGAAACCTAAGTGGTCTATTTAATGTCATTATCAATCAATCCTACTCTCCCACTCGAGAGTAAACCCGATTTTGCCCACGTTTTTCTCATTGATACAGAATCTACCGTGTTGGGGGGAATTCCTCCCTCTCCTTCGAAACCCCCTCCAAGTAATGAGGTCATCCTTTTTTACTGGGGTGTGCTAAATGGACCTCGTCTTCCCTCTGACATTCCCTTCAATATTACAGTACAGTTTTGTGGTCGAGACATTCCTCATGTGTTGATAGATGAAGGTTCATCCGTTAGTATTTTTTCCTCTATTGCTTAGCAAAATTTGGGTTATCCTCAGCTTGTGCTATTTACCCAGACTCTGTTCTCTTTTAACAGAAGAACCAATCACCCTTTAGGGATCCTCCCTCAGTTTCCCATAACTTTGGGAGGGAAAATTGTCTTTATTGATGTTATGGTAGTCTAAGACCCCCTGGATTTCGACTTAATCCTTGGGCGAGATAATGTCTATGCCATGAAATTTATTGTGTCCACTCTATTTCCTGTGATATCTTTCCCTCACAATGGAGGAATGATGACTATTGATCAAATTTTGTTCATTAGCCCTGACTTGACCATCAACCCAATGACCTCCCTAAACGGGTCTTATATGCAGTCGATATCACCCCTGCCACAGGTCAATTATGTGGCATTGTCTCCCATGACTTCAACTTCCGATGACTTGGATTCAGTAGTTGACTTGGTGATCTCTTTGGTAGGGATATTGGAGCCTGATATCCTTACCCCTATAGTGGCCCTCGACATGTGTTCCTTCCAGAGTATTGTTCTTCCATCCAATGAATATCTCTTGGAATCCATGACCAATTTTTGTCCCTTTACATGGTGTCCTTCTAGAGCATTATCCTCTTGGAATCCATGATCGAACATAAGTCATGAGCATAGTTTATATTCTCTATGGCAAGATTGTTAAAAAAGGAAACAGAGGAAACGAGCATAGTTTCTCTTCTTTGTGGCAAGCTCGTTAAAAAATAAAACAGAAGTCACGAGCACAATTTTCCTGTCTGTGGCAAGATCGTTAAAAAATGAAATAGAGGCTACGAGCATAATTTTCCTCTCTATAACAAGCTCATTAAAAAATAAAACAAAAATCTTGGGATTGAACCCAAAGCCTTAAGCATAGTTCTTTTCCTGCATCAAGCTCATTAAAAAATGAAATAGTCACCTCTCATACCAAGTCAAGTCTTTTGTTAGGTCTCATTTTTGAACCTTCATTTCATCCACCTATATCCTTTTTCTCCATCTAGTACAAAAATTGGTGAAAACCTCAAAGTCGGTGAATGATTTGAAGCTTGGGGGAATGTCTCTAGCCTTTGACTGTCATTCTGGAGTTATGCCACTATCTTTTCAAGCTGGGGGCAGAGTACCAACCATCCATGGGTATCCAAACCTTTGGAAATTATGTTGGAAATTTACAAGCATAGTTTAATTTTTTTTCAAGCTTGTTTCAAAATGAAACCAATACTGATCTTAGTCTTTGTTATTTCTCGTGCTCATATAAAACATGAGAATGCAATTGAGTATCCTTTTATCTCTTTTTCTGACTCACATGGATATACGAAAAAGGAACCCCCTGGAGTCGTCTTTAAGCTCTTTTCAGACTCTCTAAACGTGAAAATATTGTCGAGTGATCTTGCTTCCTTTCCCACTCATTAAAAGGTTTGAAAGGGTGTCTTTAAAGTGATAATTTATCTCTTTTTTGGCCTCGCGAGACTAACATTACAAAAAATGAAAACATTGGAGTCATCTTTAAGTCATTTTCAGACTCTCTAAATATGGAAAACCACAAAGTTTACCTTCTCTGGACTCGTTAAACAATCATACATTGAAGGGCCCATACGGGACCAAACCCTTACTTCTTCCAGTTTGTTAAATAAAGGAAGAGGTACTTATCGAAGATGAGTTATATCGAGAATGTGTTACACTCCATGAGCTCCTTAAATAAAAAAGAGGTACTCGTCTATCTAGATGGGGGGAAATTTAAAATAAGCAAGCCAAGGAGTTTTTGAAAACATCACCAGTCACTCTTATAGTCGCCCTTGAACAAGACACTTTGTCTTTGCATATATTTTTAATCCGCTGAACCTCTACACAGAACCAATCCTTTGATTTTATTTACTACTTTGGGTCACCCAACAAAATTCATAGTATCCACTGCATCATCATGTTTTAGTCGATGTCATGTTTCTTCTGTTGTGCCTCAGTGTTCAAGGGAAGTATCTTCCTCGAGAGTCAGCCATCACAAATTTTTGTTTCAATACCCATGTGAGTCCATGTTCTTTTGATCCACCAATTACATCTCTATGTCAGTTTCATGTTGTTTATGGGGGATACATCAAGGCCCTCCTTCAACAAGTCTGTTCCTGTCAACTTCAGCACATTATTCGGAAACTAGACTTAGAAACTAGTTAGTACCTTGGGACCTACATGCCTCAATGGCAAGCCTCTTCGCGTCCAACAGTGGGTTTACATCATTGACCCCTGATCAGATGATTCCACAAGTGTTCGAATTTAACTCATCTATTCACATTCATTGGAATGTACTAGGGTACCTTGGGAATCATTGACATCAA
Organism: Picea engelmannii; assembly: GCA_009831015.1. Classification (NCBI taxonomy): domain Eukaryota; kingdom Viridiplantae; phylum Streptophyta; class Pinopsida; order Pinales; family Pinaceae; genus Picea; species Picea engelmannii. Next base: position 281,137 of record ML779185.1, on the reverse strand, counting down.
TGGTGATTTCCCTCGCACTTGTTAACGGTTTACCTCATTGACCAGTAATCAAGTGGTTTATGCCATGTTCGACATCAGGACATCTGTTCACATGGTTGGAATTGTACTGCATTGGGATCAGTAAGAAGACCCTGGGTTGAGTGATCACTCTGATATATACTTTTCCCAGGTTCCGACGGATTTTCTCTTGAATATTGACACATATACTATCACATAGATCCACTTTGTATTGGTCCCTGGATATGTATTTTCGTCTTGTAGATACACTGTGTATTTTTTGTGGTTGCTATTAGTTCATGTCATGGAATTATAGATCCACATTGTATCTTTGGTGGCTATACTCTCTATTAATATAATTATGGATCCGCAGTGTATCTTATGGCGGCCATACCTTGCAAGTCTTTATCACCCAAGCATAGGTATGACTGCCTTGGGTTTGAAACATGTCATAATATGTGTTTGATGGTTGTGTGCAGCTTCTACCAGGTTCTCTATATCCATATCCTTGCTCAAAAAATTCTACAAATTACTTCAGTCATCAGTTTCTATATTCTAACTTCACACTTTGGGGGCAAATATGTTACACATCAAAATTAATCACTTCAATGATGACCTATTGTCATCATTACAAGTGTCTCAAGTGTCTCTTTTTAGCCATAAGTGTCGCAAGTGTTGCAAACATCATGTTGCCATATTACCTATGTCGTGTCTTGAATGACATTACAAGAACACTTAAGACACCTTCAAAGACTATTTTAAGAAGGAGAAATCACATGACGAAGAGTACAAATATTTTACCATGAAAAAAACCAGCAAAAAATCTATTTTGGAAGGCAATGCTCCCCTATACACTATAAGGGAGTGTCAATGCTCTGTACCCTCTTTTGGGGAAGCATTGCAACACTATGTGCCCCATTCTGAGGGAGCGCTGGCCCTTTTTGAGCAAATTTTGGATTGTTCAGGAAAATCAGGGAAGAATCCCCCTCATCTATGGAGTTGGTTGGATTCGGATCTGAGGTCAAGGCTCGATCTTAGGGAATATACACAACTGAAGGAGAAGGATCCTCAACCTATCCCAATAATCTCTTAAGTTGTTAGGCCTCTCCAAGCCTATATAAGGAGGCCTCCTCATGGTTAAAGGAGGATAGATTGGAAGCATCAAACTTATGATATCATAAGGGAGATATCATTGAAGCATCATCATTTTGTGTGGATTATTTGAGAAAAGGGTTAGAAAAGGAGAGATGGGAGAGGTTGTTGCACCTTCATCAAAGATCTATAATTATTCTCTATTGTTCTCATTAATATACATATGTGCTTGGCCTATTTCTTTCAAGGTTGTTTTTATTCTACATGAACTTGTCTCTATTAGATAGATTTGGGTTCAATCTAATCTTAGTAGATTAGGAATCTTATTCTGTCTTTGTTTGTTTTACATGACTTATCGAGGAGCTTGGGGATGAAAGCTCGACTCGGACTATGTGAGGATGAACATCATTAAAAAGGTACACCTTTCTTCCTCTTCTCTATACATTAGTTTAGCTAGGTTTAAAAGGATGTCAGTGACCAATGTTAGCACCTTTATGTCTTGGTCTTAGGAGTCTAGAGTCCAAGAGGAAATCCACTTTTTCGTAGGGGGATTCTCTTGTAACACAAAGATGGAATGTCATGACGCAATTATTTGGGTCTTCTCCTGATCGATCGTCAAACTTAGGAATGTCATATGGTAATTTGTCCGGTATGACGGGCCAATAAGAAGAATGTGAAATATGATCATTCAAAATCCTATATAAATATGGTAAGTCCAAAGTAGAAAGGAAGGGAAACTGTCTGTTCACTTGAGGAAATGGGCAATTTTGAGGTGGTAACCCTGTAGGTATACCAATAGGACCATAAGCAGTCTTTAGATAGTTAGATAGTCATGACAAATTCAGTTGTCCAATAGGGGTTGGTTGATTGGGTAAGCTCCCTTGGAAAGGAGAGTTAAACTGAAAATTTTGACCCCAAGTAGGATTCACAGAACTTGGATATGGTTGTCTGATATTAGGGGGTACAAAATAATTAACTTGAGGATGTTTCCCCCGAGATGGTTGTTGATTCCCTTGGAAAGGAAGATTCCAAGGTTGAGATTGTAATCTAGGTATACTTTTCCCATAAACTGGGTTATGGAAATCCAGCTTGAGGTTTCCCCCAACTTGAGGTTGTCCCCCAATTTGAGGCTTCCCCCCAACTTGAGATTTCCCCCCAAATTGAGGTTGGCCTCCAACATGAATCTAAAAACTAGAAGAAAAAAAATTACTCATTCCTCCAACTAGATTGGAGCTACGAGGGCCAGGACGATTAGATCCTCCAGGCGAAGGTGGAGGAGGAATGCAAGGCCCCCTGGAGACAGTCTGGGTAGGTGTAGGAACAAAATGACTACCAGCATTATACCCAGGAGGAACAAAAACCTTAGACCCTCTAGATGGATTCTGGAGAGGAATAGAAATGGAAGTATTCAAATCATTATACCCAGGGGGAAGTGACGGATTTTATCTAAGAAGAAGTGGTGTTCCAATAGGATCTTGAGTGATGACCACATTTCCAGTTGAAATAGGTGTATCTTGTGGAACCATGGTAGATTTAGCGATCTGGAGAGGAAGAATCGAGTGAGAACCAATCAATAATTGGTTGGAAATTATGAAGACATCACTAGTTGTGCCAGTAAAATGATCTAAATGTACTATATAAGTAGTGGAAGTGACAGGCATTTGTGATGGTAGGAATGCTATTTTATTAAAAATATCATGTCCCGAAGAAATTCCCCAAAAAGAATGGACATGGACAGAGCTAGGATTAAAAATTCCAACAATATGAACTAGGGTTCTAAACGACTCACTCTTAAAGGGTGGATCGTCTACACCAAACTCTACGTGAGGTCCGGTAGGTACTTTAGTATGATATTCAGTAACAATTTCTCCCAATGAATTTAGCCGGAGAAAAATTGGATCTTCTCTAAGATTCAATAACGGGTTTAGGGGAAGTATCGACTCGTCTAATGGAGTAGAAATTCCAATCTCAGAGGCTACGTCATTATTGACTACTTCTTCAGGGGATCCCTCTTGTGAATTGGGAATAAAAGGGACGTAATCTTCCAAATCTTCCAGAGGTATCCCTTGAATCCTATGTGAACAGCAAGGGCCGATGTTGGTTGCACCAAATAAAGAACGAAACAAATCTATGGCCAACTAGAGAAACAAACAACACTCACTAATAAAATCTAGAAATCAAGCATGCAAACAAAGCTTCTTATTTAGAAGTCACTAGTTGGTGATGAAATCCAACGTCACGAAATCAAGATAAGAAGTGGTTAGGATAAAGCAGGTGGAAAGTTTATGTTGACGACCTACTTAATGGACTTACACCCTCATGTAAGCTCCCACACATAATCATGGATATACCCTCCAAGGAGCCCGAGTGAGTTTGTCCAACACCGATTCCAGGTACCGTGAAGAATTTCCCCTCCATGGTCACCTCGTGTAAATACCCTAAAGAGGTAGGCTACTAAGGTTACCAATTATGACAATTATGCTTGGGGAAACAATTGATAGTCCGATCCACGTGCAAAGCCAGGGTGTCTAGCCCGAAATCAACTCAAGAAGGTCCCCATAGGATTTTGTTCTCAAATTACCCCTAATAAAATGTGCAATATCTACAGTAAGACTGAAAAAGCAGGGTGAGTAACTCTGCCAGTCCTAATGCGACCTCATGATTGAAAAACTGTAGCGAGTGGATTTGAACTCTCCCTATCAAAAGACAATATTGTGTGTTTTGATGCTTTGGAGAGTGTGCCTTACAACCTATTCCAAAGTGCTATCCTAGATAATTTTGGTGAAGAGAATTTCTAGAAAATAAAAGTTGCTAATAAATTTTAAAATTACGATGTATTTTAAAGGTTGTTGTTTACTCAAAAGGGAAGAAGAAATGAAATTGATGATGTATGTAACATTGACCCAATAGGATTCAAGAAGAGATGACTATGCAATCTTTCAATTTGATTTTTGTGGGGTATTCTACCCTACGGACTAACAAGCTAGGGTTTTGAGCTTGTACGCAGATCATGACCCTTAAGATTTAACTTTTAACCTTCTACCCAAAATCTCAACCCCTTTTCTCATGCAAACATGGGAAGAATCGACTCA
>ML779185.1:197903-263277 GCA_009831015.1 Picea engelmannii | reverse complement strand
GTTGAGCCTTTGTTTCCTCACTGCTGCTCCTTCCACAAAGCTTCCTGCAATCAAGGCGAGACTACACATGCATGCTACTGATCTACTAGAGGGTTAGAAATAAAACATAAATCAAATAACATAGATGAGATTCATGTACTTGGCATGGGAAAAACATCTTTTTCATTAGTCTCAAAAATGAATCACTTACAATGAGTTTTGAGACCGGCCACCATTCTTCGATCCTGATCCTGGGCTCCTCCTCTTCTTTTGTCCTCCAACTGCTGTAGCATGAAATTCTCCTGAAGCTTGAGGCAAAGCTAAAGGGTTGGGACAATAATGGACTTGGCAATTTGGCAGAGTTTCTTTGCTATGATTTTTCCCTCCTTGAATAGTACCCCTACCCCTCCTTTTATAGGCTAGAAGGAGCTAGGGTTTTAGGCAAACTCTCGGCCATGCATGGCGAAGAGTTCCAGTTAACTGACAAAAAGCCTCGTGTCCCGGCGGAAACTTTCCTGATTTCTTGGTTTGTTAGGTACCCGCGGGCTGTAGTGGGTTAGCCCGTGGATACCCGCGTGTAGTAGAAGGTCAGCAAGCGGTCACCCGCGCCCAGTGAAAGGTTAGGGCGCGGGTCCCTTGATTTAAGTGGTTTTTTGAGGATTTGTTCAACATGGCTTTGGCTAGGAAGAGGCATGAGTTGGCCTGATGCCAGGTAAACCTGTGTGGTGCATTTTTGGGTTATAACATTGATGAACTCTAATTATAGTAGGGAGAAGGTATCTCTTTTTGAAATACAAAAGCTATGAAACACAATTTCTCAATTTTGAATGAACAAAATTCCAAATAATCATAAGCTACAAAATTTTCCAATTTTCTCTTTTAACAAATATTTTGAATGCAACAATTTTATTGCAAAAAAATTATTAAAAAGAAGAATGAGTTCAGTTATTTCTTTCTCAAATCAAATCAGATATTTAATGAAGAAAATAAATCATAATCCAATAAAATTAACACACTCTGAACACAATTCCCAAATCAAACCTATAATGTAGACAAAAATGAAATGATAGGAAATCCTTTTGTCAAATGCAAAAAAAAAAGTCTCTTAATCAATGAACAATCCAGAAAATAAAAAGAATCCAAAACTCCAAATAAATCAAGGATTCTTTGTCAATCAATAACTTAGGACCAAGATTTAGAGATTATGCCCTTGTGACAAAAATAAAAAGAAAAACTTGCAAAATTTACAAAGAAAAAATTTCAATTTCCGAAAATCAATCAAATGTAAGATTCAAACTTATAAATCAATCATTCACTAGTATCAGAAGTTCATCCCAAGAAATTGAGTCAAAATTGGGTAGAAAAAAGAAAATTTGGCTATCTCCAACAATTCCTACAGTATTCTTCGCGGGTTGAGGTGGAGCACAATGTGACGATCGAGGGTCATCGCATGCTGACAATAGGGTAAAGTGCGACGACATTTCATTGGTATGCACTAGTAGAGTGTGACGTCAGAGAATCACCATAGTCTGTCTATATAGTACAGTGCGACGATCTCTGAAACTAAAGAAAAATGGAAAGAAAGAAAAAATTCTTATCGAACCTTCTGACCCAGGGAGTCCAGATGGATCACCCTCATACTCAAAAAATGAATTTGACCAAAATAAGGTAGGCTAAAAGAAAATAAGAGGAAAAAAACAAAAATAAAGTCGTATCCCTAGTATGGTTACCAATTTTGTTATCGGATTAATCGTTAAGTGCAGACATAAACAGATCTCCCTAAATTCCACAAGAAACTAGAACAAAACAGAATAGAATACACACTTCTCCTTAAACTTCATTATCATATGAACTAGTTTAGTGAGGTACAAGTGACAAAAATTTTAAATGACTCTTTATTCTCACTAGTGTCATCCTTGTAGCTCCTTCCTTGGGTTTGTAGAATAGTAAGCCTGTCCAAGAATCACAAACCAACAAAGAGGGAAAACAATGATATATGTATTTTAATGAAGTCTATGTATATGATCAATAAATTATACAATATTTGACAAGATTCTTTTATAGGGAAGACATGTATTACTGTATTAAATGAATAGAAAGTGGATAATACACCCATGCCTTGATGTTGCAAGGTCCCGTTTCGATGGATCTTTGCTTCAACACACACACCTTTGCTCCAATGTCTTGAATGAAGAAGATCCACAATCTAACTTGAAGAACTAAAGCATATCTCTCACGCATAACCTGAAGTAGAACTATCCATACAAATATTAGCCTATTAAACCCTATCCTTTTCCATGAGAGATCCCTCTTTATATAGTCTGAAAGAGAGATGGATGAGGATATTAGGACGATCCCACTAAATCATATAAGAGAGTGAGATCCAAACTGATCGAAGGCCACCTCATCTTCTAGAAGATTCCCTTCTAGAAAATTCATGAATTTTGAATTTTCCTATGCTTTAAGAATCATCACACCCTATGCACAAGCAGCATGTGAAGACGTCGTAGTATAGGTTTACAGAAGAGTGCAATGATTAGGCATCATCGCACCCCATGCATATAGCAGGGTGCAACGAACTTCCTTTATATCGTTTTTCAAAGAGGAAAGAAAATCACTTTTCTCATGGAGAAAGTCTTCTTTTAATATTTTCAGGGAACATTAAGACACATTGTCAGCTGATCACTGAGGTGACCAAAATAATTTGTAACATCCTTGATCACACATCTGACTCACACTTAGAAAATTATGCTTCATGTTTTCAACAAGTATGACATTTTCTTCCCTTTCATCCATACTTCCAATATCGAATGTGTCTTTCCCTATAATTTTGGTTGATTTTTCATTACCAATTGAAACTAATCCATCTATTTCTTTCTTCTACTTGATATAAAATTTCTTCATACTTGATACCAGACACTTCTTCTACTTTGTTCCTATAGTGCAAGGGAACATTCTTCAACATTTAGTTTATCCTGCTTCCTTATCCAAATTATTGATGGTCCCTTTTAATGATTGTTGAATTCTTGCTTTGGTTCCTTTGGAGGAACTATCAATCTGCAATCTTTATGTGTCCAAAATTGTTTCATTTATAACATTCTACTTCATCATTTAATGCGCCAAAATTGTTATATTTTATGTTGTTTTCTTCACAAGGCTTTATGAGATGATTAATTCTAGGGTGACATTCATAGTTTCTTATGTTCTTAGCATAAGCTTTGAAATTTATATATTTGTGCCCAAAATTATTACAAGAATAACATGAACCAAGAAATATAGTTTAATACCTGGAAGATATTTTGAATGGTATTGTTCCTCTATAGTTTTCTTCTTGATTTGTTTCCATGGGTGACTATTGATTCTAAAACATGTGTCTTCTAGATGATGCCATCCTTCTGTAATATTCTTCCTGATCATTCTCATGAAAGGGATTTTATTCTTCCTTCTTGGTGAATCCTCTGGTGACTTCTACATAATTCCTTTGTTCTGATTCCTCTTCTGTAGTCATAGAACTCGAACCCTTCTCTGTATGTGTTTGGTTGTATCCCAGTCCAAACCTTTCATGATACGACCTTTGAGTGTTGAGGATTTCATTCAGTATTTTGGTGATGTTCTACTGCATATCTCTTTTCTGAATTCCCTTCCTTAGAGAAACATTTTATATTTATAAGCTTTCCTTCTCCTTTTCCTTTACTACCAGCTGGATTCTGAGTATTTCTTCAATCCTTCTAGCTTCTTCAACTTGGAATTTTAGTTTCAAAATCACCTGTTGATCTTCTTCACAGTTAGGACTTTAAGAGTTTTCTTTCATCTTGAGTAAATATCCATTGAGGGATTTATTTTTCTTCTTCTCTTTCTTTAGTTTGCTTAAAGCGTTAAATTAGTTCTGCTTCAATATCTAGCTCACCTTCTTCTTCATAATCCTCTTCATCATTTTCAAAATCAATAAAGAGTACATTTTTTGAGTCTCTCCCACTATCATCATCCTCATCTAATGATGGACTATCCTCCTTTGAGTAGATACTTTTCTTCAAGAATTTATTCGTGTTTATTCTATTATCTCCCTTTTTATAATTTTTTTCTTTATTAGGAACTTCTTCTTCATAATTCTCTTTTTTTCATATAATATGGAAATTTATTATCACAATGACCAATTTTACCACAATTAACATTTAAAAGGAAGATTGCCTTTGTAATTTCTAGTTCCTTTCTTTAAATTCCTTAAGAAGTTGGTCATTTCTTCATCTTCATCCAAGTCATCATTGTAGCTATAGTCTGACTTTGGATTTTTCTTATTCTTCTTGGTCTTCTTGGATGCCTCGAATTTTTCTTCCTTCTTGGATGGTTTTTCTTATTCTATTATCATCTCATAATTTATGAATATTCCATGTAGATCATCCATCCTTATCATACCAAGATATGCTCTTTATTCCAGGGATAAAATGTTCGGATAAAATCTCATTGGAATAGACCTTAGTATCTTATGGAAAATAAGTGGTTCTTTAATTTATTTCCCCAATCCTTTAATGGAATTTACTATTTCTTCAACTCGTAGGAAGTAAGTTGCGATATATTTGTCTTCATGAATCTTCAATTGCTCAAACTTGCCTATGTAGGTTTGAATCTTGGTCCCTTTTACTTTAGCATCTCCTTCGTAGAAATTTTGAATTTTGTCACAAATATCCTTTGCAAAATCACAATGCATAATCTTCACATATACTGAGTGATATAGACCATTCAAAATTGCATTTTTGGCCCTTGAATTTTTTTCATTGAGTTTATTTCTATCTCTATTTGTTGGAGAAGTGGTAGGTGTTGTGTATCCATCTATTATTTCTTACCAAATATCAAATCCATGTGCTTGTAGATATGTTTTAATTATTTTTCTCTTGAAGGCATAGTTCTATCCATCAAACTGTGGTACTCAAATATTAGCATACTCCATGACCTTCTTTCTAGTGGTTAGATTGTTTTCTTGAAGGACCTGCTCCGATACCAATTGTTGGAATATTGAGAGGGGGGTAAATCAATATTATGCAATATTTTACCATTTTTAATCATAACATGTAATCATTAAATTTATCAGTAGTATATCATCAATATATCATGAGTAGTATCAATCAATAGATCGTAAAAAATAACCATGGATACACAATACACTAGAATTTATGTGGAAACCAAAATGGGATAAAACCATGAAATTTTTTCATATATGTCAAAGATTACATTCATAGGAATCACCAAATTCTAAAATATCTAGCACCAACTGGAAGGAGGCACCAACCCTCTAGTTTACATGCACCAACCTGAAGGAAGCTCCAACTCCCAGAATTTTCCAGCTACAACTAGAAGGATGCTACGACCCCCTAATTTACACGCAGCAACCTGAAGAAGGCTCCAACTCCCTAATTTCTCCAGCACCAACTAGAAGGAGGCTACAACCCCCTTACCTTGCCCCATCCTGCCACCCTAAAATATAAGTGTAGACTCAAACTTTCTGACGCAGACCCCCCTAAACCCTCAGGTTGGAGTCTGCACAGGATCTTTCAACTTCGACCCCCTTAGAGTCTAACTAACTCTTTTGTTTCCTCTTGGAAAATTATTTCACTCACAATCTCTCTTAGTATAATTCACAGGCCCTCCTGAGTTATGCCCATGTGATCATTCACTGGCCATGAATTGCATGTTCATCACCCAACTGACATTGGGAATTTTCTCTTTTCGTTTTCGGGATACCAGATTTCACGATTTCGTGAATCCTATGGTTGGGCGTCTTGTCTCTTCAACCCCCGAAACCCGGAATACCAAAATCACGACTCACCTTGCCACTGATTTGAGATTTTCACTCTTTGCGATTTTGGGAGTTGTAATGTCGCACAACTCTTCCTCTTGACTCCTGGGGTCCTGAAACCCGAATTTCCGAAATCTAGAAAAGTCCACCCTCAACCCTACTACACCTTACGACTTCGGGATTTTCCTTGGCACTATGTCTTGTCCCTTTGTCTTTAGGATTCTTGATATCTCGAATCCCGAAACGTTAAAACACTAGTGTTCCGCTTCTAAGGAAAAATCAACGGTTGTGGGTCTTCCCCTTGATCCAATGGTTAGTGCGATTTCGCGTACTAGGAGTTCATAAGGCTTATCCCCAAACTCTCAGTCTCTTATACCTTCCGGAACCCAAAATTTTGAAATGCTGAAATGGTCTCCTTTCTCCTAGGATTTCGGAACTTGAACCACCTTTCAACAACCCCCTCTATTTCGGGTTCTCAGGTATCGGGAGTTCAAAACTCTCAACCCCTAACCTTGTGTCACTACGACCCCCAAATTGCCGAACCCTGATTTGACGAAATGTCGAAGCACACTTCCATAATTTCCTTCGCATTTCAGGATTTCAGTATTTCTGATGTGGAGTGTTTTGCCCCTTGTCTACGAGAATGCTGAAAACCCAATTCCCGAAATCCTGACAAATACTCTTTCGTGACCTCAGATTTCGGAATTTCCTCCCTACTGAGTCCCGATCAACCGTCCTCGGGACTTTTGAAACTCTGAATTCTGAAGTTCTGAAATTCTGAACTTGTCACTTTTGGACTTCACACACGAAACCTCCTTTCGCATTTTGGGAACTTGATCAGCCAAGGTTTTGGCTTACACTTCGGAGTCCCGAACTCTAAATTCCCGAAATGATCTGACGACATGAACAGATCACAATCGATGGTCCACGTTGATTCTACTTTTCGAAGGTGGATTTGTCCGATGCTTTACTCCCCTGCAACTTCTGCGGGTCCTACAGTCCTCGCTATTTCGAGAGTTCTCTTCTGAGAATTTAGATTGTTCAATCTCTCCTCAAAGAACCTTATGCTGAAATCAAACCTACAATCCTTCTCTGGGATTTATCCTCTGCACAACTACTTGCGCTTCCTACCTTTCCTCCAATGATTCGAAGGCCCTAACTCTCCTATGCTTCCCTTCACAAACTCAAGTCTCCTCGAAGGCTTCTGCATGCACTCCTTGCGACACTTCTTCAAATATTCCTAAATATTTGAATCTCTTGACTCTGTGCAACTCTGCAACAGAAGTCCTTCAATATCTTAAATCCTTAGTTTGTAATTCCTAAGGTCTCGGCCAGCCTGCACACACCTTGCACGGCTTCTGTGCTTGTCTTTCACCTCAGTTGAAATGAGAACAATGGTATCCCTCCTGAGATTTCAGATGTAAACTCTGAATTCTGTCAACACACTCCTTGTGGACACTTCACTGTACTCCTTGCAGGAACTCTTACTCAAGAAGAGAAACAATTAAAACTCATTACCTTACTCTCTTAGACTTCAAATACTTAACATGAAATCATACATACATAGAATAAAGGAAATTCACAATAGAAATAGAAAAACAACCATAAGCATAACATTCAACATGTATACACAGAAAGTATTAGAACACCATGAATCTGAATTCAAAGCTTCATATATTAATCTCAGAACTTCTGTACATGGATTCTTCTTTGCTACTCTCTGTTTCTCCTCTATGCTAATGCACTTGATCATACAATCCCTGATTGATTACAAAAGATACAAATATGAGGGTGTCTATAGTCATTTTCCCTCCAGCTCCTAAAACTGTCTAATCTAGAATTTAAATCTACCTACTTTCATTAACTATGTATAAATTCCACTACATCCTACAGATGATAGCGGATCGCTCAAGATCTATTTACAATATGGAAGTACGCCTTCTTAACTATTTCATTAATGTCTATTTTTTCCACAGGTAAAGCATTTTATTTCTCCACCTCTGCCTCTTCCTCTTCCTCTGGTTCGAGGAAAAGTATTTTTATCCGCATACTGTCCTCTCTGTGAGCTTCCACATCTCTCAGTTTGAGTTTGAGTTTTCTTCCACTCTTCTTTAGGTTTCTGATTTTTGTCTTGGGAAATTGTTTTGCCTCTGGCTTGACTTCTGCCTCGCCCTCTCTGACCTTGCTTTCGGCTCAACTTCTCTTCATCCTTCAAAGCCATCTGATAAGAATCCTCCACATTCCTAAGGGTCATCATGCTCATCTCGTCCTGAATGTCATATCTTAGACCATTCATGTACATGGCAACCTTTTCATCATCACTTTCCCGATGACCTGCTCTGATGTTTATCCTGTAGAACTCTTCAGTGTATTCTTTCACTATCATCAATTTTGTCTCAAGTTTTGCATTCTCCGAAACAGAGTAATTTGATAATCCTTGGGTATGAATTGTTCCTTCATCTTCACAACCATTATGTCCCAACTCTTGATTTTTTGCTTACCTTTGTAGTGTCGGTCAGCCTACAGTTCATCCCACCATAATGTTGCATGCCCTTTAAGTCTTTTGACAACATGTTTAACCTTCTTGTCTTCCTCAACATCCTCATAGTCAAAACATTTATTCAGAGCTCTAATCCAGTCTAGAAGCTCTTCAACATCCAGGTTTCCTTCATATACTGGAATGATCATTTTTTCTCTAGCACCTATCCTTGCAATAGCCCTAAATAGACATTCTTTTGTTGCATCTTCGGCTGCAATTTCTTCATTTTCGGCTTCATTTTCACTTTCATATTTGCTGATGTCCCTAGGATCAAATTTGCGCCTCTGTGCTGTCTCCATGGCATCAATCTTGGCATGTAATTCACGCATCTCTCTTTCCCTTACCGGATCAGGTAATTGTCTATCTCTTCTTCTTGGAATTTCCCTTTCGTTTGGTGGGTCAAGTAATTTCCTGTCCCTTCTTCTTGGCGGCATGGCTGCAAAATTCCTCTTTTCCCTGCTACCTACAGAAAGAAAAGAAATCTTTCTGAGCTCTGATACCACAGCTGACGCAGACCCCCCTAAACCCTCAGGTTGGAGTCCACACAGGATCTTTCAACTCCGGCCTCATTAGAGTCTAACTAACTCTTTCGTTTCCTCTCAAAAAATTATTTCACTCTCTCTCTCTCTGAGTATAATTCACAGGCCCTCCTGAGTTATGCCCACGTGATCATTCACCGGCCATGAAATCCATGTTCATCACCCAACTAACATTGGGAATTTTCTCTTTTCTTTTTTGCATACCAGATTTCGCGATTTCGCGAATCCTATGGTTGAGTGTCTTGTCTCTTCAACCCCCAAAACCTGGAATACCAAACTCATGACTCACCTTGCCACTGATTTCGGCCTTTTTCTCTTCAAGATTTCAGAAGTTGCAATGTCGTGCAACTCTTCCTCTCGACTCCCAGGGTCTCGAAACCCAAATTTCCAAAATCTCGAAAAGTCCACCCTCAGCCCTACTACACCTCGTGACTTCAGGATTTTCCTTGGCACTATATCTCGTCCCTTTGTCTCCAGGATTCCTGATATGCCAAATCCCGAAACGTCGAAACACTAGTGTTCCACTTCCAAGGAAAAATCAACGGCTATGGGTCTTCCCCTTGATCCAACGGTTAGCGTGATTTCGCACACCGAGAGTTCATAAGGCTTATCCCTGAACTCTCTGTCTCTTATAGCTTTCGGAACCTAAAATTCTGAAATGTTTAAATGGTCTCCTTTCTCCCAGGATTTTGGAACTTGAACCACCTTTCGACAACCCCCTCTATTTCAAGTTTTCGAGTATCGGGAGTTTGAAACTCTCGACCCTAACCTTGTGTCACTACGACCCCCGAATTCCCAAACCCCGATTTGCCAAAATGCTAAAACACACTTCCATAATTTCCTTCACATTTCGTGATTTCGGTATTTCTGATTTGGAGTGTTCTGCCCCTTGTCTATGGGAATGTCGAAAACTCGATTCCCGAAATCCAAACAAATACTCTGTCGTGGCCTCAGATTTTGGAATTTCCTCCCTACTGAGTCCCGATCAACCGTCCTCAGGACTTTCGAAACTTTGAATTTTGAAGTTCCGAAATTCCAAACTCATCACTTTTTGACTTCGCACACAAAACCTCCTTTCACGTTTCGGGAACTTGATCAGCCAATGCTTTAGCTTACACTTTGGAGTCCCAAACTCTAAATTCCCGAAATGATCTAACGACCTGAACAAATCACGATCGACGGTCCATGTTGATTCTACTTTTCGAAGGTGGATTTGTCCGACGCTTAACTCCCCTGCAACTTCTGCAGGTCCTATATTCCTCACTATTTTGGGAGTTCTCTTCTAAGAATTTAGACCATTCAATCTCTCCTCAAAGAACCTTCTGCTCAAATCAAACCTGCAATCCTTCTCTAGGATTTAGCCTCTGCAAAACTACTTGTGCTTCCTGCCTTTCTTTCAATGATTCGAGGGCCCTAACTCTCCCGAGATTCCCTTCACAAACTCAAGTCTCCTAGAAGGTTTTTGCACGCACTCCTTGCGGCACTTCTTCAAATATTCCTGAATATTTGAATCCCTTGACTCTGTGCAACTCTGCAACAACAGTCCTTCAATCTCTTCAATCCTTAGTTTGTAAGTCCTAAGGTATCGGCCAGCCTGCGCACACCTTGCATGGATTTTGTGCTTGTCTTTCACCTCATTTGAAATGAGAACAACGGTATCCCTCCTGATCTTTCAGAGGTAAACTCTGAATTCTGTCAACGCACTCCTTCTGGATGCTTCATTGCACTCCTTATAAGAACTCTTACTCAAGAAGAGAAACAATTGAAACTCATTCCCTTACTCTCTCAAACTTCAAATACTTAACATGAAATCATACATACATAGAATAAAAGGAAATGCACAACAGAAAGAGTAAAACAACCATAAGCATAGCATTCAGCATGTATACACAGAGAGTATTACCATGAGTCTGAATTCAAAGCTTCATATATTAATCTCAGAACTTTTTTACATGGATTCTTCTTTGATACTCTATGTTTCTCCTCTATGCTAATGTGCTTGATCATACAATCCCTGATTGATTACAAAATATACAAAGATGAGGTTGTTTGTAGTCGTTTTCCCTCCAGCTCCTAAAACTGTCTAATCTAGAATTTAAATCTACCTACTTTCATTAACTATGTATAAATGCCTCTACATCCTACAGATGAGAGCGGATCGCTCAAGATCTGTTTAAAATATGGAAGTATGCCTTCTTAACTATTTCATTAATGTCTGTGCATCCAATCTTTCAAAATATTTCAAACATTTTCAAGATGTGCCAAAAATGTGATGGCGCTCATACCTGTTGTCTTTCGCCTCCATGCTTGCTTGCTGCTGACGATGCTTCTGCATCACTTTCACTACCATTGATCAATATATAACTTCCATATTCATTGATACATCAACCAATTTGTCACTGTCACATCAAACTGTAACTAATGATCCACCAATCATCCAAACTTTCATTGTTCCTATCACTGCCACTGTCACTATCTCTATTACTGTCACTGTCACTGTCTATGTCATTGATATACCATCATCAACCAACTATAACTAGATCCACTCACATGATGCTAAAACCATCACCATACCATGCATATGAACCATGTATCAGAACCTATTCCATACCATATTCCAAGTATATCCAAGATGTGTCAATGTATCAACAATGTTACTCAAGTATGCACCATAACAACCAAGATCATATACAGGGTATATGCCTCAAATATATGCCAATATCACAAAGATGTTTGAAGGATATGTCTCAATCATGTATCAATATAACCAAGACATGAACCTCAACCTTGTACCAAAAGGGCCTCCAAGACATGCCTTAATCATGTACCATAACTACCATGACACAAGACTCAAAACTAACACATAAAAGACATACCTTTACTCATGAAGAATACATAAATCATATAATCTCATATCAAAAAACCAATCTGGTGCATATCATCTCCAGCTGACAAAAGACACCATCTTCTTCAAGTCCTTTTCCATATATCTGTGACTTGTACACTATCAACCCATGGATGTCCATGATTTTCTCCAATGCGACTCGCGAATTTTCACGCCATACTCCACTGTGACCCATGGATGACCTCAGAAATATAATATCATCAAAACTTTTCCTTTTCTTCCCTTCTCTACCTCATACTTCCCTTCCTCGGATATGTTATAAAAAATATTTTCCAAAATATCACTTGAAAGATAGATTGGCATCGAAATTGTGTGTGTAAGAATGAGAGGCTTCTTGAAGTGTAGTTATACTTGTCCATGTGAGTTATTTCCTTAAATTTAGGGTCGGCCTGTACTTTCTTGTTATAACCACTTTACCTTTTAATTAATAACTTGTAACTTCTTTTTGAAACCATTTAGGGGCTTCTTCACCATTCTTTGGGGATTTCAACTTCATGAGGGAATAACTCCTCAATCATGGGGAACCAGGTGGCATACCACCTATCCTTGGAAATGGAATGGTGATGAATATCCATATATGAGGGTTTTTTATAAACTTGAAGTATTATTCAACCTCATTTTCCTCAGTCAAATTCAGGCCTCAAGACCAAACCTTTGGGTTTCTTGTATACTTCTTCAAAGTGTCTTCCCTTGAAGGCCATGTTTAAAGATATGCCATAAGGGGACCACTTTGGAGACTTCTTCAATTATACCCAATACCTCTAGAGGCTTCTAGAATTCATCTAAAGTTCACATCAAAGACAATCAATTTTCTAGCACATGAGTCTTTATGTTATAAGGGATTGACACGTACTTGCAGAAGTAATTAATGGAGTGAAATTATTTTCTACACATGACAACGGTATCCTAAAATATACAACTTGCTTGGGTGTGCATGTGTCGCCAATAATTCTCGTCCTTCGTCCGTTGCAACTAATGGTATAATTATTGTTGATGATTTGTATGAGTGAGGCCTAATTTCATGTTATAGGTTATCTAATCTATCAGTTAATTTGGAATTTTGTCGTCATAGCCTGCAAATTGCTTATAATCCCTTCTCTATGATTTTTATGGAAATGCATCACTTTCTCTTTGGCTTGGGCCTTTGAAAATTTGGGAAGAGTGTGAAATTTTGAGTGACATCATTGTTGATGTCAGCATGGTCCTGCATACACGTGGTGTATTTTCATTGGTCTATGTTGGAGCATATATGGAAAATGAGTAGGGTACATCTCGTTGGGCTCAAGGTGTTGTTTAGTGTACTTCGTGGGTCCCCTTTGTCCAGGTGGAAACTATGGATTTGTTGTGACGAGTGCCTAGCTGGCACACCACTTTTTCACTAGCTCGTTGTAATGTCTAGGGTGAAATTCTAAATCAGCTCCACGTCATGATTAGTTGGTGTACATGTATGAGATTTGTAATGGGGTTGATGGGTGGTTTGTTGAAACCACAATACCACTATCACAACCTAATGAAGGTGGTTTCTCCTTTCGTTATCTTGTCAAGAGACATCATACGTCATGTGAATCATGTCCCTTCAAAACAATGTTGCACTACTCCAGATCTATAACTCTCATACATGTTCACAGTGAGACATTAATCATAATCCATTGATTTTCCTTGATTTTAAGCATCCAATGATTGGGCTATGCACATTTGTCGGTGCTTGCTTCCTAGGTCTCGATCTCATGGAAAGCTCCTAGGGTACTAAATCTTAGGTACTTTATGACCATGATAAGCTCTATCTTATCTTTTGATAAGTGCCCAACTGCTTAGATATTTCCTTAAGCACATAGGGCATGAAATTTCTTCTATTTTCTTCATTTTCCCCCAAAATAACCTGGTCCTTTCTATTCATAATCTATTCAATATCAACCTTTGTCTCTTGCTCATCCAGTCTTGACCTTATGACCTCAATAAAACTTCATATAAGTGATAGAGTCAAATATTGTACTTACATTTATGTCAGTGAGAAAATCACCCATTATGACTTGATTTGGTTTCACACTAGCACTCTCAAAAAGGTATTGGATATATCAAAAAATGGGAGAGTCTAGGTAGTCTTAAAAGAGGGGAAATTCCTCAACCTAATGAATAGGATAGTGAAAGTACTTTTTAGGATATTGAATCAAAAGAAGGGTTCATAAAGAGGATCCCCTTATGGAATATCTCTTTGACATAGATCTGGAATATGGAGTCACCAGATGAATTTATCTAAAATTCATCAAAATGAATCCCAAATTTCTTAAGTCGGGAAATGGAATTTCTACCTAGCAACTACATTTAAATTTTACCTCTCAAACTCTCACCAAGGGAAAGTATCACTCTATGAAGGATGTCTTGGGTCAATGGATGGACAAGCCACCCATTGTCACCTCAACGACCTTACCTTGGTGCTTTGAGGATATGGATTCTAAGTTAAGGAGGGTTTTCCTACAAAGTCAATACTAATTCCTATTGTTGTATTCATATGGGAGAGGGAAAGGAATTGGTTTTACTCAAATTTGACAATCTTATCCAAGGGGATAACACAAAACAATCAAGAGAAAACAATGCTCAATGCTTGAAAGTGAAAGATTGCATGAAAGAGTATCTATTTGTCATGTCAATGTACCATATCTCATTATCATACACAAATAACCAATGGAATGAAAATTATGATATCAATGTAAAATTTATGAGTTACAAGTATTAATGTAACATGTGTTTCTTCATATACAAGATCAAGTCCATCATAGTACCACAATTATGGACCATTCAATAGGATATAAAACTTGAAATGTGTTTTATTTTAAATCCAAAGTACATGTGTTCATATGTTATATCAATGAGACATAAAACTTGTAAACATATACCCATTCATCATCATTTATTCATTAGATATTATTACAACACAAGGATCAATGTAAAATATACTTAGTTTGAAGAAAATATTAGCAGTTGTAAGTTATGAACCAAGTGAAATATCAATGTTGTAGTGGAAACCCTAAATAACAAGCACAATTATGTAAATATAATAGTAGAGGCATTACAATACCATGTTAGTACATTCACTATTCATATTGTTGGGTGGACATATTTATTGTATTATTAATTAAGTTTCAGAATTAATTCACTTGTTTGTACCATATGGATGTTTAGACCAATACACTTACACAAAAAAACTTTAACTTCATTAAACATTTGCATATAGTATGGATCATCATTACAAATATTGACTATAATGAAGACCTTCAAACCAGCAAGTCATGGTATCATTTAGGGTAGGTAAGTGTGTGTCCAACCTATAAGTTAATGAAGCATGGAAAAATTTGATGTAAAAGGAAATAAACTAACCTCTATTTTCTCTCTAGATAGATGCAATTTTGACAGTAAATAGAACAATTTGATAATAGTCAAAGTGGAGGTAATGTACAACACTTGGAGGGGTTCATTGCACCCTTTACTCCATTTTTTTGGTCGTTAGAATGGTTAGGAGCAGGGAAACTCTACAACATTGTTGAATGAAGTGGAATATGGCTTGAACCAACCACAAACACACTTAAGATTTAATGGATATCTAGCAATAAAAATGTTAAAGGTTCAAGAAGACCTTCCAAGTAAAGTTATTATGGATGCATAAGAAATATAGGCCAAATATAAAGTAAAAGTGCTACTTGAAGCCCCAAGGTTTGGTTCTCTATGTAAATAATTGGAAAAAAATGGATCGATCCCTCATAAATGAAATGTTAGAACTAAGGAAACTCAATGAAAATAATAGGCTAGCATCAATCACAATAAATATATGGAAATGAAGCTCAAGAAAATATATCATGTAGATTATGCATGGTGAAAGCCTATATTTTCAAAACAAAACAAAAAATAATGAAAAGAGGAAAAGTTGATTTTGGTTTTTTTGGTGGTTGAAGAGAATCAAAGACCAATGTCTTTGGAGTGCTATGGGGTCACTATTCCAAATCAATTTGAAGTCTAGGGTTTAGGATGAGACAATTTTGATGGCACCTAGAAGATTTCCCTTCAACAATTGCCTAGGGTTAGAAGGTTCCCTTCAAGGTTGAAGGTGAGTATAAATCCATGAAGAAGCCTCTTCCAGTAATAAACATGTGACCTTAAAGGTTGGCCAAGAAAATGATCAGAGGAAATTTTGAAATTGTTACTCCATCACCTAATTACTTTTTTATCTAGTGATTTCCTTACTTCAATCAGATTAGTAGCTCACAAAACAATAATACACTATTGAAATATTCAACTCAATATCATGCAGTGGAAACATAAACTATGAAACCAAATCAAGCACACATGAACACCAAAACTTTTGGTTAAGTACACTTGAAAAAACCTGGAGGGAAAACAGTGTTGAGAATTATTTTATTATGATAAAATTAGGGCTCCCATTATAGGAATAATATCCCACTTAGAGAAAGAAAACTATAGACTAACCCGGTAAGAGATGACCTATTTTAAAATCAATTATGACACACTTTTCTAGGTATCCATGGTTGTCTCTTCCATTACCCACGGATATCTATGACTTTCCCCATTGTGACCTAAATATGTCTATGATTATATCCTTTGTGGCATGTGGATGTGTGCGAAAAACCTGTACGGAATATTTGTATGCTCCAGCACTCTCCTATGGCTTCCTTTTATTAAAACCCACCTTCATATGCCTCTATTCTCTACTCTCCTTGACCTGTATGATCTTTAGATGAAGGTCCTTTTTCACCTATCCAACATATTGAACCACGGTCCTTCATGATCCAATACTCTATGTTGACTCCCTCAACACTTGTCAAGTGTATTTCTCCTTCAAGCTAGCCTTTCTTTTATAATAGTGAATTACAATCTATTTCTAATCTCAAAGGTGATCTATGGTTGAGATTACTTCTCACACTCATTTTTAGATTTAGATTACATGTTGCATGCTAAGTACTTTTAGCATGTCTCATAAATAACTCAATTAACTAATTACATAATTAATTAGTACAAGAAATTTACTTTAGTAATTCCTTTAACTAAAGTAAATTCAAGAGTAGAAGGCTTTGGATGATTTCCAAATGTCTAGAAACAT
Organism: Picea engelmannii; assembly: GCA_009831015.1. Classification (NCBI taxonomy): domain Eukaryota; kingdom Viridiplantae; phylum Streptophyta; class Pinopsida; order Pinales; family Pinaceae; genus Picea; species Picea engelmannii. The sequence goes on along the minus strand of ML779185.1, from coordinate 246,414 downwards.
ATCCCTATCTAGAAATACCTATCTGATTCTATCACTAACATCAACACTCCCTCTTAGCAAGGAAGGTATTCTTCACCACTTCAAGTCTGTCCCTAAATAACATAAACTTTTGTTTCTCCAAGGGCTTTGGTCAGAATATCTGAAGCCTACTCATCTATTTAAATATATTGAAGTTTCGTTGCTACTTTCTAGATCCCATCCTGAATTAAGTGATATTTAATCTCAATATCCTTGGACCTATCCTAGAATAATGGATTCTTAGAGATTTTAATACAACTCTGATTATCGCAGTATATCACGGTAGGCTCCAAATCCTGACCAAATAGAACTATAATCAATTTGTGAAGCCAAATGGATTCAAAACTATCCTTACTCGCTACCATATACTCTACCTATGTTGAAATGAGTGTCACAGAAGTCTTCTCGCTACTAAACCAAGTGATCATTGTTGATCACAATCTCAACCAAAACCCTGAGGTGCTCTTTCTTTCTATTGCACTACCTTCCCAATCCGAGATTGTATATCCTTGCAACTCTATTACATATCCTCCAATATATCTCAATCCATACTCCATTGTACCTCTCAAGTATTTGAGCACATTATTTTCTAAGATCCAATGAACCTTCCTTGGCTCTACCATGAACTGACTCAATGTGTTCATATAAAAACAAATATATGGTCTGGTGTTGACCAAATACATCAAGGACCCTACCAACTACTTGTATATCCTGGGATCCACTAACTTTGAGTTTGAGGTGTCAATATTATTCAAATTTGTAATCATAGGTGTAGCCATTAGTTTACATTCCTCCATCCTGAATATCCTCAGTATATCTATTACACACTTCCATTTTCCAAGGAATATCTCTCCCAATACCTACCATACTTCTATCTCAAATAAATAATGCATCAAGCTAATGTCCTTCATCTCTAACTCACTAGACAAATCTTCTTTTCACCCTACAATAATATCCTCTGCACCTATGAGAAATAAATCATCAACATACAAAACCAAGATGATAGGATCCTCTCCAACAAGTATGAAGTACAAGATAGGATCTGCCTCATTCTTGGTAAATACCATACTCTGCAAGTATCCATTGATCCTGGAATACCACACCCTAGGTTCATGTTTGAGTCCATACAAGGCGCTTTCTTAAGCTTACACACATGAGACTCCCTCCAATGTACCTCAAATACCTGAGGTTTCTCTATGTATACTTCATCCTCAATGATCATGTTGAGGAACGTTGTTTTCACATCCATTTTATGTATCCTTCACTTCATAACTGAAGTAATGGAAATAACAGCTCGAATAGAAGCATACCTTGTGACTGGATGAAATTTATCCTCGTATTATACTCCCTCTTTCTGGGAGAACCCTCTCACCAAAAACCTTGGCTTGAACTTCTCTATGCTATCATCTGCAGCATGCTTGATCTTGTAGAGCCACCTAGAAATCACAATTGTCTTCCCCTCCTGTCTTGTCACTATGTACCAAACATCATTGATCATAATAGAGGTGTACTCCTCTACCATGGAATCCATCCATACTTGTTGATATGTTTCTTCCTCAAAACTATAAGGCTTGACATCAATGATGTTACTTATAAGTGCCATATAGTTCAGAAACATTTTCGAAGGCCTGTGCTCTCTCACCGCACTCTTAGGAGCCTCACCATAATCCCTCAATGTTTGTATTAGCCATCTAGGTCTCTTGACATGGATGGAAGGGGATAACTCGTCCTCTCCACCTAAACTCTGGAATACTAATTGTTTCTCATCCCTTGAAGCCTATTGATCATTGTCCTCTATCACTGCTGATGATTCTTGAGTATTCCTAGATGTTAAGTTCTCTTCAAACTTCACATCTCTGCTCATAATTGTCTTCCTCTGCACTGGAATAAATATGATTTAAGCCTTTGAGGTCTCACTGTACTCACAAATATACCCTTTTTTCCTAAAATATCCACCTTTTTCCTCTACTCCATAGACATGTGGATGTAAACTGGATGACCAAAGATCCTCAAATTTCCTATCTCTAGTTTCACCCCTTAGAATGCCTCCTTCAAGGTCTTCTCCCCCAATATCCTATGAGGAATCCTATTTTTCACATACATTGTTATATTACATGCCTCTTCCCATAAAAACATAGGCAACTCTTGATTGTGAATCATGTCCTTGGTAGAGGCAATGATGGACCAATTATTTCTCTCCATAACTCCATTCTGTTGAGGGTTTTATGAGACTGACAACTCCCTCTCGATCCCTTCCTCATTGCAGAAATGCGTGTAGTCATTGGAGGTGTACTCTCCCCCATTATTGGATCTCAATACCTTAATATTCATCTATATATGGTTCTCTACTTGAGCCATGAACTCTATGAACCAACTGAATACCTCATCCCTAATCTTCATAAAGAAGATCCAGGTTTTCCTAGAAAAATCATCAATAAATGTCACATAGTATGATGATAATTTTAATGATGTTACTGACATTGGCCAACTCACATATGAATGGATAAGATACAATATCCTCTTGGACCTACTCTTTCTACTTGGAAAAGCATCCTTGACATTCTTGTCATGTGCACACCCTCTGCACATTCCCTGCTGCTCAATACTGAACTCTGGAAGACCTGTAACAATCTCCCTTTGTAACATAGGTCTTTATTTTTGTGTACCAAATATTGAATAGGATTACCCTACAATCTGTATAAAGTTCCCTCTCTAACCCCAACGACCACTGTGTTGTCTAGGCTATCTCTCTCTGGACATATGAGTACCTTCCCTCTATGAAAAGTGATTGGAAAGCCTCTTCCCTCCATAGTTGAAACTGAAAGAAAAGAAAAAAATCAAACATAGTACGTAAAGCACATCAAGGGCATCTAACAAACCCCTTAACTAAATTTTAAATGTAAGTTTTCCCTCTCCCTTCACTGCATACCTGGAATCATCAACAAGCTCTAGATGAACCTTTGATTCCTTCTCTGTTAGACTGATAAAAATATTTTGTGCCTCTGTCATATGCCGAGTTGCACCACTATCCAAGAACCAAGCACTCCTCGTTTTTTTTCTAGTAGAAAGGAAAGAAATCATTAAGTAAGCCTTCTCAAACTTTGCTACAAACTCGTCAAGTTGTGTCTTTGTTGATGTTGTTGTTTGTGTCTTTTCATTACCCTTCTTATTCTTCTCTGGACATTGATATGCATAATTCCCATTCTTATGACAAGAGAAGCACTTGATTAATTTACTCAAGTCCTTCTTCTTCCCTGGCTGTGTTGATCCTCCATCACTATTACCCTTATTACTAGAACTCTTTTATTTTAACTTCCTTTTCTTACTAACAAGGGCCAAGTTCTCTTCGTTACCACCCTACTTGATGCATTTAGACTCTTCTTGAGTCTCTTCTTGGATACAATCATCCCAATGTATCTGCCAATCTAGGATAATCTCTCGAGCACAAAATCCTTTAACAAATGGTTCCCATGACCTGGAAAGAGCATTTAATTCCACGTTAACAAGATTTGTGTCCTCTTTTTTATCACATGTGGCTTCAATTTCATCACACACTTGTGTCATCCTCATGAGATAGTTGGTAACATTATCTAATCTATAGATCTGAACTGATTTGATTTAATTCCTTAAGATAATCTTCTTATTCATGTTCTTTATTTGGAATAAACTTACCAAGGCATCAAACAAATCTATGGTCATCTTATTCTTGTTTAGGTAAGGGAATAAATGATCCTTCACAAAATCTAGGAGGACTATTTTTTCTTTGATCTCTTTCTTATTTTCAGAATCTAAAGTTGTCGGATCTTTCGGTGGAGTAACTTTTTTATCCACTAAATCCCAAAGGTCATACTCTTTCAATGCAAAAGAAACTCTTAATTTCCAAGATAGGAAGTTGGATGCTCCATCCAATCTATATTCAACTCACAACGGTGCTTATAACATCCCTAAGACGTGATAAACTGCCTTGGAAATAACCTGTTGCTGGAAAAATGCCCTTGTACTAATCTAGCTTCCTTTCAAAGCATGTGCTGTAACACCATGTTGAAATTCTTACTCCAGAACCTAGGTACTTTGTTATCTAGTGATTTCCTTACTGCAATCAAATTATAAACTCACAAAACAATAATACACTACTGAAATATTCAACTCAATATCATGTCGTGGAAGCATAAACTAGGAAACAAAATCAAGCACACATGAAGCCCAAACATTTTAGGTAAATACCCCTAAAAAACCCCATAGGGAAAACCAGTGCTGAGAATGATTTTATTATGAGAAAATAAGAGCTCCTGTAATAGGGATATTGACCCATTGAGAGAAATACAATTTTAGACTAATATAGCAAGGGATGACTTGTTGTACGATCAATTATGGCACACTTTCCTAGGCATCCACGACAATCTCTTCTATGACCCACAGATATCCGTGAATTTTCCCACTATGAATCACGGATGTTTTTGACTGCCTCCTCTATTGATCAAGGTGGATATTGGTGGCCACCCACCTTTTTCGACTGTCTCAAAACAATTTTCTGGCAATTTTGGCAATTTACTATTTTTAGTAGGTTTTAACTTCCGGGGCCATTTTGAGGGCCTAAATGAAGGTTTTTCAATATCTAGGTTCTCAATTATATCCAAAGGAATCATTGAGCCCCCAAAATGAATCTCCTTGACAATACCTTTCCAACGAGCTATTATACGCCTAAAACAAAGATTGTATGCAAAAGTTACGACTCAGAGAAGTTGATGTACTAACTTACCCAAATGGGGCCCACATGACTTTTGGCGCTTGATCTCCTAGGGTTAGGTTTTTGGATGTCTAGGGTTTTTGGAATTCTTGTTTATTGTAAAAATGCCTTCATATCTTCATTTTAATCATCTTCTTGCGAATGCGAGTAGCTGTCACATCTCTTCTCAGAGATAAGTTGCCATCATTCTATCGAGTCTTTCCCTCTGTATTTTACAGTCTCTGTACATTTATTTCATTGATAGAAATCGTGTATTACTGTATATCTGTGTTTATGGTTGCATATATGATATACTTATGTTATATTATTGAATATCTTCAATATCTCTGTGCATTTCTTTATTATATCTTAGATCTCATTTCGTGCCGAAAATAATCTGGATTAGTGGTATCAGAGCAGGTTGTTCTTGATCATTTTTTTCAGTGCATGTCCCCAACGAGGTCCGAGTATAGAAATTTGGGTCTCGATATTGTATCTCTTGAGGACAATCACTCTCGCACGCCCAAGAAACCCTCAATGGTGGAAGAAAATAAAAATGATAGAGTAGACAATCCTATCAGCATGTTGCTTGAGCAAGATCTCACGCGACAGAGGGACAAAATGATGGAGAATTTTGCCCACATCTTTCAACACCTGCCGATAGCATCAGGAACATCTTCATCAAGTGACCACTTTGGAGGCACTGCATCTTTCAAGGTACAATTTAACTTTGATATTCATGTATTTGAAGGATAGATAGATGCAGAAACCCTAGAAAAAATGGTTAACTCTGCTAGAAGGTTATTTCTCTATTCACAATTTTTCGACAAAGAAAAGATCACCTTCACACTCCATAAAGCTCTCCCTCATGTCAAACATTGGTGGGAAACTTATTGGGAGAAAATTTCCACAGAGGAGTCTAGAATATATGGGGCTGATCCCACTTGGGAATTTTGTGTGGATGTGGTAAAGGAACAATATTACCCTGTTGGAAACTATGAGGACTAGTACATGAGATGGACCACACTGGAGCAAGAGAGGGGCCAAGAAGTTACGGAGTTCACCAATACCTTCCATACCTTGTGCACCAAGCTAGGTATCAAAGACTCCGAGCGACATTTGGTTCTGAAATACTGTGGGGCTCTACACAGATACATCTAGACTGAAATGGATTTTTTGGACATCTTATCACTCGGTGCTTCTTATCGATATGCTGTTAAAATTGAGAAGAAATTTAAGAACCAGAATAAACAGGAATTTGGGTCTGCAAATCTGCAAAAACCAAAGTATGACAAAGACGACCCTAACAAACAGTCTCCCAAAAACCAGTCCAAGACACAAGAAAATAAGGGTCACAGGAAGACAAAGAAGGACACCGGAAAATGGTGTGATTTCCACAAAATACCCTGGCACAACATCGATGAATGTCGCTCAAAACAGTCATTAGTGGCCAATATCAAATACAATAAGGAGAACCCTCATTTAGAATCTAATTCTGAAAATACTGGTAAAGGACAGTTCATTGACACAGACTCTACTGTTATTGTCGTGACCTCAACAATTCAACCAAAAGAACCAACAGATCCTAAAGAGGGGGAGCGCATTTTTCATTCAAAGATGTGGGTGAAGGGGACCCCGTTGCATTTTATTGTTAATAGAAGAAGCTAGAAAAACCTCATCTCAACAGAGGTCGTTAAACATTTGGGATTTTTGACAACACCACACCCACAACCATACAACATCGGGTGGCTTCGGCAAGGATGAGATGTTCATTTCAGCCAACAGTGTCGATTGTCATATGGCATCCAACCCTTCAAGGATGAGGTATTATGTGATGTTTCCCCACTGGATTTATTTGATGTTCTCTTGGGCCAACCATATATGTGGAGAGGCCATCCTGTTTATGGGTCTCGACCCGGTAGTGCATTGTTACTTTGGGGGGTCATCTCTACAAAATACTAGAGGTAGTTCCAACTATTGTTCCACCTAAAAAGTGTCGCAATGTAGTATCTCATACTGTAAAATTCAACTTCTCCACAATCTGTTCAAAAGGGGAACAAAAGGACATTGCAACCACTATAGCCTTGCCCCCTCCACCTTCTATCCAATAGAAGAAGGTCAAAAAGGTTGTAGAAAAACACAAAGATTCCTTCTGCACACCTTCCTCTCATGTAGATCAACTTGTTGAACAATTTCATTTTCAACAAGTTCATGACAGACTTCCACAAACTAAGCAACGCAATGTCTCTAGCAATACAAGCAGCTCACCAAGATCCAGATCCAGCAAATTCTTTTCCCTCTCCCCGAGGAACTCAACGCAATGGATACCATTACTTCCTCAAGAGGGAGGACTGATCCAGGTGGATATCGATGGCCACCCACCTTTTTCAACTGGCTCAAAATAGTTTTCTGGAAAATTTGGCAATTTACTATTTTTAGTAAGATTTAACTTTTGGGGCCATTTTGAGGGCCTAAATGAATGTTTTACGAGATCAAGGTTCTCAATATTATACAAAGTAATTATTTATTCCCCAAAATAAATCTCCTCGATGATACCTTTACAACGAGCTATCATACGCCTAAAACGAAGATCGTATGCAAAAGTTACGACCTCAGGAAGTTGATGTACTAACTTACCCAAACAAGGCCCACATGACTTTTGGTGCTTCATCTCCTAGGGTTAGGTTCTTGGATGTCTAGGGTTTTGGGCATTCATTTTTATTGTAAACAGGCCTTCAAAGCCACAATGTGATCATATTCTTGCGAATGGGAGTAGCCATCACATCTCTTCTCAGAGATAAGATGCCACCATTCTATCGAGTCTTTCACTCTGTATTTTATAGTCTCTGTACATTTATTTCATTAATATAAATCGTGTATTACTTTATATATGTGTTTATGGTTTCATCTATGATATACTTCTGTTATATTATTGAATATATGTGATATCTCTATGCATTTATTTATTATATCTCCGATCTCATTTCATGCCGAAAATAATCCGGATCAGTGGTATCAGAGCAGGCTGTTCTTGATCGTTTTTTTCAATGCATGTCCCCGATGAGGTCCGAGTATAGCAATTTGGGTCTTGAGCTTGTCTCTCTTGAGGACAATCACTCTCACACACCCAAGAAACCCTCAATGACGGAAGAAAAGAAAAATGACGGAGCAAACGATCCTATCAGCATGTTGCTTTAGCAAGCTCTCACGCGACAAAGGGATGAAATGATGGAGAATTTTGCACACATCCTTCAACCCCTGCCGATAGCATCAGGTGCATTTTCATCAAGCGGCCACTTTGAAGGCACCTCGCCTTTCAAGTTACAAGTTAACTTTGATATTCCTGTATTTGAAAGACATAGAGATGCAGAAGCCCTAGAAAAATGGTTAACTCTGCTAGAAGGTTATTTCTTTGTTCACAATTTTTTTGACAAAGAAAAGATCACCTTTGCACTCCTTAAAGCTCTCCCTCATGTCAAACATTGGTGGGAAACTTACTGGGAGAAAAGTTCCATAGATGAGTCTAGAATATATGGGGTTGATCCGACTTGAGATTTTTTTATGGATGCGGTAAAGGAACAATATTACCCTGTTGGCAACTATGAGGACCAGTACATGAGATGGACCACACTGCAGCAAGAGAGGGGCCAAGAAGTTCTGGAGTTCACCAATATGTTCCATACCTTGTGCACCAAGATGGGTATCAAAGACTCTGGGAAACACTTGGTTCTGAAATAATGTGGGGCTCTACAAAGATACATCCAGACTAAAATAGATTTTCTTGACATCTCATCACTCGGTGCTGTTTATCAATATGTTGTTAAAATTGAGAAGAAATTTAAGCACTAGAACAAACAGGAATTCAGGTCTGCAAATCCGCAACAACCAAAGTATGAAAAAGATGACCCTAACAAATAGTCTCCCGATAACCAGTCCAAGAAACAGAAAAATAAGGGTCACAGGAAGACAAAGAAGGACACCGAAAAATGGTGTGACTTCCACAAAATCCCTTGGCACAACACCGATGAATGTCTCTCAAAATAGTCATTGGTGGCCAAGATCAAATACAAGGAGTTGAACCTTGATTCAGAATTTGATTCTGAAAATACTGGAAAATGACAGATCATTGACATAGACCCCACTGTTATTGTTGCGACCACAACAATTCAACTAGAAGAACCAATAGATCCTGAAGAGGGGGAGCGCCTTTTTCATTCACAGATGTGGGTGAAGGGGACCCCGCTGCATTTTATTGTTGATAGCATAAGGTAGAAAAACCTCATCTCAATAGAGGTCATCAAACAGTTGGGTTTGTCGACAACACCACACCTGCAACCATAAAACATCAGGTGGCTACATCAAGGATAAGATCTCCATGTCATCCAATAGTGTCGATTGTCGTACAACATCCAACCCTTCAAGGATGAGGTATTATGTGATGTTTCTCCATTGAATGTCTGTGATGTTCTCTTGGGCCAACCATATATGTTGATATGCCATGTTGTTTATGAGTCTCGATCCCATATTTTCATTGTTACTTTGGGGGGTTATCTCTACAGAATACCAGAGGTAGTTCCAACTATTGTTCCACCTAAAAAGTGTCGCAAGGTAGTATCTCATACTGTAAAATTCATCTTCTTCACAATCTGTTCAAAAGGGGAACAGAAGGACACTGCAACCACTACAGCCTCGCCCCCTGCACCTTCTATAAAACAGAAGCAAGTCGAAAAGGTTGCATCAAAGCACAAAGATTCCTTTTGCACACCTTCCTCTCATGTAGCTCGACTTGTTGAACAGCCTCAGTTTCAAGAGGTTCATGACAAACTTCCACAAACTAAGCAGCACGTCGTCTCCAGCAATACAAGCAGCTCACCAAGATGTAGATATAGAAAATGCTTTTCCCTCTCCCCCGGGAACTCAACGCAATGGAGACCATTGATTCCGAATGAGGGAGGATTGATCTAGGTGGATATTGGTGGCCACCAACCCTTTTTGACTGGCTCAAAACAATTTTCTGGCAATTTTGGCAGTTTACTATTTTTAGTAGGCTTTAACTTCCAGGGCCATTTTGAGGGCCTAAATGAAGGTTTTTAGAGATCGAGGTTTTCAATGATAGTCAAAGGCATGATTGAGCCCCCAAAATGAATCTTCTTGATGATACCTTTTCAACGAGCTATCATACACCTAAAATGGAGATTGTATGCAAAAGTTACGACCCCGAGAAGTTGATGTACTAACTTACCCAAATGGGGCCCACATGACTTTTGGCACTTCATCTCCTAGGGTTAGGTTTTTGGATGTCTATGGTTTTTGGCATTCATTTTTATTGTAAAAAGGCCTTCAGATCCTCATTGTAATCATCTTCTTGTGAATGCGAGTATTCGTCACATCTCTTCTTAGAGATAAGATGACACCATTCTATTGAGTCTTTCACTCTATATTTTATAGTCTCTCTACATTTATTTCATTAATAGAAATCGTGTATTACTATAAATCTGTTTTTATGGTTGCATATTTGATATACTTTTGTTATATTATTGAGCATCTGTGATATCTCTATGCATTTATTTATTACATCTCCTATCTCATTTCGTACCGAAAATAATCCGGATCAGTGGTATCAGAGCAGGCTATTCTTGATCGTTTTTTTCAGTGCATGTCCCTGCCGAGGTCCGAGTATAGCAAGTTGGGTCTCGAGCTTGTCTCTCTTGAGTACAATATCTTTCACATGCCCAAGAAACCCTCAATGGTAGAAGAAAATAAAAATGACAGAGCAGACGATCATATCAGCCTGTTGCTTGAGCAAGCTCTCATGCAACAGAGGTGCAAAATGATGGAGAATTTTTCCCACATCCTTCAACGCCTGTCGATAGCATCAGGCACATCTTCATCAAGCGACCACTTTTGAGGCACCTCATCTTTTAAGGTACAAGTTAACTTTTATATTCCTATATTTGAAGGACAGATAGATGCAGAAGCTCTAGAAAAATGGTTAACTCTGCTAGAAGGTTATTTCTTTGTTCACAATTTTCCCGACAAAGAAAATATCACCTTCGCACTCCTTAAATCTCTCCCTCATGTCAAACATTGGTGGGAAGCTTACTGGTAGAAAAGATCCACAAAGGAGTTTGGAATATATGGGGTCGATCCCAATTGGGAATTTTTTGTGGATGCGGTAAAGGAACAATATAACCCTGTTGGCAACTATGAGGACAGGTACATGAGATGGACCACATTGTGGCAAGAGAGGGGCCAAGAAGTTCTGGAGTTCACCAATACCTTCCATACCTTGCCCACCAAGCTAGGTATCAAAGACTCTGAGCAACATTTGGTTCTAAAATACCGTGGGGCTCTACATAGATACATCTAGACTGAAATGGATTTTCTGGACATCTCATCACTCGGTGTTGCTTATCAATATGCTGTTAAAATTGAGCAGAAATTTAAGCACCAGAACAAACAGGAATTCGGGTATGCAAATTCGCAACAACCAAAGTATGAAAAAGATGGCCTTAACAAACAGTCTCCTGAAAACCAGCCCAAGACACAGGAAAAGAAGGTTCATAGGAAGACAAAGAAGGACACCGAAAAATGGTGTGATTTCCACAAAATCTCCTGGCACAACACCGATGAATGTCTCTCAAAACAATCATTGGTGGTTGAGATCGATTATAAGGAGTTGATCCCTGATTCAAAATATGATTCTGAAAGTAGTACTGGTAAATGATAGATCATTGATGCAGACCCCACTATTATTTTTGCGACTGCAACAATTCGACTAGAAGAACCAACAGATCCTGAAGAGGGGGAGAACCTTTTTCATTGACAGATGTGGGTGAAGGGCACCCCGCTGCATTTTATTGTTGATAGCGGAAGCCAGAAAAACCTCATCTCAGCAGAGGTCGTCAAACAGTTGTGATTGCCGACAAAACCACACCCGTAGCCATACAACATCGGGTGGATTCGGCAAGGACGAGATATTTGTGTCAGCCAACAGTGTCGATTGTCATACGGCATCCAACCCTTCAAGGATGAGGTATTATGTGATGTTTCCCCACTCAATTTCTGTGATGTTCTCTTGGTCCAACCATATATGTGGAGACGCCATGTTGTTTATGAGTCTAAACCCCATAGTGTCATTGTTACTTTGGGGGGTCACCTCTACATAATACCATAGGTAGTTCAAACTATTGTTCCACCTAAAAAGTGTCACAAGGTAGTATCTCATACTGCAAAATTCAGCTTCTTCACAATCTGTTCAAAAGGGGAACAAAAGGACACTGCAACCACTATAGCCTCGTCCCCTACACCTTCTATCCAACAGAAGCAGGTCAAAAAGGTTGTAGCAAAGCACAAATATTCCTTCTGCACACCTTCCTCTCATGTATCTTGACTTTTTAAACAACCTCAACTTCAATAGGTTCATGACAGACTTCCACAAACTAAGCAACGCGACGTCTCCACCAATACAAGCAGCTCAACAAGATGCAGATCTAGCAAATGCTTTTCCCTCTCCCCCGGGAACTCAACACAATGGAGACCATTGCTTCCCAAGGAGGGAGGATTGATCCAGGTGGATATCGATGGCCACCCACCTTTTTCAACTGGCTCAAAATAGTTTTCTAGCAATTTTGGCAGTTTACTATTTTTAGTAGGTTTTAACTTACGGAGCCATTTTGAGGGCCTAAATAGAGGTTTTCCGAGATAGAGGTTCTCAACAATAACTATAGGAATCAATAATCCCAAAAAATTAATCTCCTCGACAATACCTTTCCAACGACCTATCATACACCTAAAACGGAGATCGTATGCAAACGTTATGATCCAGGGAAGTTGATGTACTAACTTACCCAAACGGGGCACACATGAATTTTGGCGCTTCATCTCCTAGGGTCAGGTTTTTGGATGTCTAGGGTTTTTTCCATTCATGTTTATTGTAAAAAGGATTTTAGAGCCTCATTGTAATCATCTTCTTGTGAATGCGAGTAGCCGTCACATCTCTTCTCAGAGATAAGCTGCCACTATTCTATTGAGTATTTCACTCTGTATTTTACAGTCTCTGTACATTTATTTCATTAATAGAAATCATGTATTACTATATATATATTTTTATGGTTTCATCTCTGATATACTTCTGTCATATTATTGAATATCTCTGATATCTCTGTGGATTTATTTATTATATCTTCGATCTCATTTCGTGCTGAAAATAATCCAGATCAGTGGTATCAGAGCAGGTTGTTCTTAATCATTTTTTTCAGTGCATGTCCCCGACGAGGTCCGAGTATAGAAAGTTGGGTCTCGAGCTTGTCTCTCTTGAGGACAATCACTCTCACACACCCAAGAAACCCTCAATGGTAGAAGAAAAGAAAAATGACGGAGCAGACGATCCTATCAGCCTATTGCTTGAGCAGGCTCTCACGTGACAGAGGGACAAAATGATGGAGAATTTTTCCCACATCCTTCAATGCCTGTCGATAGCATCATGCACATATTCATCAAGTGGCCACTTTTGAGGCACCTCTCCTTTCAAGGTACAAGTTAACTTTGATATTCATGTATTTGAAGTATGGATAGATGCAAAATCCCTAGAAAAATGGTTGACTCTTCTAGAAGGTTAATTCTCTGTTCACAATTTTTCCGGCAAAGAAAAGATCACCTTCGCACTCCTTAAAGCTCTTCCTCATGTCAAACATTGGTGGGAAACTTACTAGGAGCAAATTTCCATAGAGGAGTCTAGAATATATGGGGTCGATCCCACTTGGGATATTTTTGTGGATGCAATAAAAGAACAATATCACCCTGTTGGAAACTATAAGAACCGGTACATGAGATGGACCACACTGTGGCAAGAGAGGAGCCAAGAAGTTTTGGAGTTCACCAATACCTTCCATACCTTGTGCACCAAGCCAGGTATCAAAGACTCCGAACGAAATTTGGTTCTGAAATAAAGTGGGGCTCTACGCAAATACATCCAGACTGAAATGAATTTTCTTGACATCTCATCACTCGGTGTTGCTTATCGATATGGTATTAAAATTGAGTAGAAATTTAAGCACCAGAACAAATAGGAATTCATGTTTTCAAATCCACAACAACCAAAGAATGACAAAGACAGACCTAACAAATAGTCTCCCGAAAACTAGACCAAGACAAAGGAAAAGAAGGGTCAGAGGAACACAAAGAAGGACACTGGAAAATGGTGTGATTTACACAAAATCCCCTGGCACAACACTGATGAATGTCGTTCAAAACACTCATTGCTGGAAGAGATCAAATACAAGGAGCTGAACCCTGATTCAGAATTCGAACATTGATGCAAACCCCATTGCTATTGTCGCGACCGCAGTAATTCAACCAGAAGAACCAACAGATCCTGAAGAGGGGGAGCACATTTTTCATTCACAGATGTGGGTGAAGGGGACCCCACTGCATTTTATTGTTGATAGCAGAAGCCATAAAAACCTCATCTCAGCAGAGGTCATCAAACAGTTGGGATTGTTGACAACACCACACCCACATCCATACAAAATCGGGTGGATTTGGCAAGGACTAGATATTTGTGTCAGCCAATAGTGTCGATTGTCATACGGCATCCAACCCTTCAAGGATGAGGTATTATGTGATGTTTCCCCACTGTATGTCTGTGATGTTCTCTTGGTCCAACCATATATGTGGAGATGCCATGTTGTTTATGAGTCTCAACCTCGTAGTGTCATTGTTACTTTTGGGGGTCATCTCTATAGAATACCAGAGGTAGTTCCAACTATTGTTCCACCTAAAAAGTGTCACCAGGTAGTATCTCATGTAGCTTAACTTGTTGAACAACCTCAACTTCAATAGGTTCATGACATACTTCCACAAACTAAGCAGCGTGACATCTCCAGCAATACAAGCAGCTCACTAAGATGAAGATCTAGCAAATGCTTTTCCCTCTCCCCTGTAAACTCAATGCAATGGATACCATTGCTTCCTAAGGAGGGAGGATTGATCTAGGTGGATATCAGTGGCCACCCACCTTTTCTGACTGGCTCAAAATAGTATTCTGGCAATTTTGGCAATTTACTATTTTTAGCAGATTTTAACTTCCGAGGCCATTTTGAGGGCCTAAATGAAGGATTTCCAAGATCGAGGTTCTCAATCATAGTTGAAGGCATCATTGATCTCCCAAAATGAATCTCCTCAATGATACCTTTCCAACAAGCTAGCATACGCCTAAAACGGAGATCGTATGCAAAAGTTACGACCCCAGGAAGTTGATGTACTAACCTACCCAAATGGGGCCCACATGAATTTTGGCGCTTCATCTCCTAGGGTTAGGTTTTTGGATTTCTAGGGTTTTTGGCATTCCTTTTTTTTGTAAAAATTCTTTCAGAGCCTCATTGTAATAATATTCTTGCGAATGCGAGTAGCCGTCACATCTCTTCTCAGAGATAAGTTGCCACCATTCTATCGAGTCTTTCACTCTGTATTTTACAATCTCCGTACATTTATTTCATTAATAGAAATTGAGTATTACTGTATACCTATGTTTATGGTTGCATCTCTAATATACTTCTGTTATATTATTGAATATTTGTGATATCTCTATGCATTTATTTATTATATCTTCGATCTCATTTCGTGCCGAAAATAATTCGGTTCAGTGGTATCAGAGCAGGTTGTTCTTGATCGTTTCTTTCAGTGCATGTCCCCGACGAGATCCGAGTATATAAAGTTGGGTCTCGAGCTTGTCTTTCTTGAGTAAAATCTCTCTCGCACACCCAATAAACCCTAAATGGTGGAAGAAAAGAAAAATGATGGAGTAGATGATCCTATCATCCTGTTCCTTGAGCAAGTTCTCATGCGACAAAGGGACAAAATGATGGAGAATTTTTCCCACATCCTTCAACGCCTGTAGATAGCATCAAGGACATCTTCATCAAGCACCCACTTTCGAGGCACCTCACCTTTCAAGGTACAAGTTAACTTTGATATTCATGTATTTGAAGGACAGATAGATGCAGAAGCCATAGAAAAATGGTTATCTTTGCTAGAAGGTTATTTCTTTGTTCACAATTTTTCCCAATTTCTCACACTCCTTAAATATCTCCCTCATGTCAAACATTGGTGGGAAACTTACTTGGAGAAAAGTTCCACAGAGGAGTCTGGAATATATGGGGCTGATCCCACTTGGGATTTTTTTGTGGATGCGGTAAAGGAACAACATTACCCTGTTGGCAACTATGAGGACCAGTACATGAGATGGACCACACTGTGGCAAGAGAGAGTCCAAGCAGTTCCGAAGTTCACCAATACCTTCCATACCTTGTGCACCAAGTTGGGTATGCAAGGCTCCAAGCGACATTTGGTTCTGAAATACCATGGGGCTCTACATAGATACATCCAGACTGAAATGGATTTTCTAGACATCTCATCACTCGATGTTTCTTATCGATATGTTGTTAAAATTGAGCAGAAATTTAAGCACCAGAACAAACGGGAATTCGGGTCTGCAAATCTGCAACAACCAAAGTATGACAAAGACGGCCCTAACAAACAGTCTCCTAAAAACCAGTCCAAGACATAGGAAAAGAAGGGTCACGGGAAGACAAAGAAGGACACCAAAAAATGGTGTGAATTCCAAAAAATCTCTTGGCACAACACCGATGAATGTCACTCAAAACAGTCATTGGTGTCCGAGATCAAATACAAGGAGCCGAACCCTGATTTAGAATCTGATTCTAAAAATACTGGTAAAGGAAAGATCAATGACGCAGACCCCACTTCTATTGTCGTGACTGCATAAATTCAACCAGAAGAACCAACAGATCTTAAAGAGGGGGAGCACCTTTTTCATTCTCATATGTGGGTGAAGGGGACCTCGCTGCATTTATTGTTGATATCGGAAGCCAGAAAAACCTCATCTCAAGAGAGGTCGTCAAACAATTGGGATTTTCAACAACACCACACCCACAGCCATACAACATCGGGTGGCTTTGGCAAGGATGAGATATTTGTCTCAACCAACAATGTTGATTGTCATATGACATCCAACCCTTCAAGGATGAGGTATTATGTGATGTTTCCCCACTGAATGTATGTGATGTTCTCTTGGGACAACCATATATGTGGAGACTCCATGTTGTTTATGAGTTTCGACCCCATAGTGTCATTGTTAATTTGGGGGGTCATCTCTACAGAATAACAGAGGTAGTTCCAACTATTGTTCCACCTAAAAAGTGTCGCAAGGTAGTATCTCATACTGAAAAATTCAGTTTCTTCACAATCTGTTCAAAAGGAGAATAGAAGGACATTGCAACCACTACAGCCTCGCCCCCTGCACCTTCTATCCAATAGAAGCAAGTCAAAAAGGTTGCATCAAATAACAAATATTCCTTCTGCACACCTTCCTCTCATGTAGCTCGACTTGTTGAACAACCTCAACTTCAAGAGGTTCATGATAGACTTTCACAAACTAAGAAGCGCGACGTCTCCATCAATACTAACAACTCACTAAGATGCAGATCCAACAAATCCTTTTCCCTCTCCCCCAGGAACTCAATGCAATGGATACCATTTCTTACTAATGATGGAGGATTGACCCATGTGGATATCGGTGGCCACCCATGTTTTCCGACTGGCTCAAAAGAGTTTTCTGGCAATTTTGGCAATTTACTATTTTTAGTAGGTTTTAACTTCTTAGGCCATTTTGAGGGCCTAAAGGAAGGGTTTTCAAAATCAAGGTTCTCAAATATAATTGAAGGCATTATTGATCCCCCAAAATGAATCTCCTTGTTGATACCTTTCCAACGAGCTATCATACGCCTAAAACGGAGATCGTATGCAAAAGTTACGACCTTGGGAAGTTGATGTACTAACTTACCCAAACGGGGCCCACATGACTTTTGGCGCTTCATCTCCTAGGGTCATGTTTTTGGATGTCTAGGGTTTTTGGAATTCTTGTTTATTGTAAAAACTCCTTTAGATCCTCATTGTAATCATCTTATTGTGAATGGGAGTAGCCATCACATCTCTTCTCAGAGATAAGATGCCACCATTCTATCGAGTATTTCATTCTGTATTTTACAGTCTCTGTACATTTATTTCATTAATAGAAATCATGTATTACTGTATATCTATGTTCATGGTTTCATCTCTGATATACTTCTATTATGTTATTGAATATCTGCGATATCTCTGTGCATTTTTTTATTATATCTCCGATCTCATTTCGTGGCAAAAATAATCTGGATCAGTGGTATGAGAGCAGATTGTTCTTGATCGTTTTTTTCAATGCATGTCCCCGACGAGGTCCGAGTATATAAAGTTGGTTCTCGAGCTTTTCTCTCTTGAGGAAATTCTCTCTCACACACCCAAGAAACCCTCAATGGTGAAAGAAAAGAAAAATGATGGAGCAGACGATCCTATCAACATGTTGCTTGAGCAAGCTCTCACGCGATAGAGGGATGAAATGATGGAGAATTTTTCCCACATCCTTCAATGCCTGCCAATAGCATCAGACACATATTCATCAAGTGGCCACTTTGGAGGTACCTCCCCTTTAAAGGTACAAGTTAACTTTGATATTCCTGTATTTGAAGGATAGGTAAATGCAGAGGCCCTAGAAGGTTATTTCTGCTAGAAGGTTATTTCTTTGTTCACAATTTTTCCAACAAAGAAAAGATCACCTTCGCACTCCTTAAAGCTCTCCCTCATGTCAAACATTGGTGGGAAACCTACTGGGAGCAAAGTTCCACATAGGATTCTGGAATATATGGGGTCGATCCCACTTGGTATTTTTTGTATGGATGCAGTAAAGGAACAATATTACCCTCTTGGAAACTATAAGGACCAGTACATGAGATGGACCACATTGCGGCAAGAGAGGGGACAAGCAATTCCAAAGTTTACCAATACCTTCCATACCTTGTGCACCAAGTTGGGTATCAAAAACTGTGAGTGACATTTGGTTTTGAAATACCATGGGGCTCTACACAGATACATCTATACTGGAATGGATTTTCTGGACATCTCATCACTCAGTGTTGCTTATCGATATGATGTTAAAATTGAGTAGAAATTTAAGCACCAGAACAAACGGGAATTCAGGTATGAAAATCCGCAACAACCAAAGTATGAAAAAGACGACCCTAACAAATAGTCTCCTGAAAACTAGTCCAAGACATAGAAAAAGAAGGGTCATTGGAAGACAAAGAAGGACACAGGAAAATGGTGTGATTTCCACAAAATCCCTTGGCACAACACCGATGAATTCGCTCAAAAGAGTAATCGGGTGGATTTGGCAAGGACTAGATATTTGTGTCAACCAACAGTGTCGATTGTCATAAGGCATCCAACCCTTCAAGGATGAGGTATTATGTGATGTTTCCCCACTGGATGTTTTTGATGTTCTCTTGGGCCAACCATATATGTGGAGACACCATGTTGTTTATGAGTCTCGACCTCGTAGTGTCATTGTTACTTTGGGGGGTCATCTCTACAGAATACCAGAGGTAGTTCCAACTATTGTTCCACCTAAAAAGTGTCGCAAGGTAGTATCTCATACTGCAAAATTCATCTTCTCCATAATTTGTTCAAAAGGGGAACATAAGGACACTGCAACCACTACAACCTCGCCCCTCCACCTTCTATCCAATAGAAGCAGGTCAAAAATGTTGCAGAAAAGAACAAATATTCCTTTTGCACACCTTCATCTCATGTATCTCGACTTGTTGAATAGCCCCAGGTTCAACAAGTTCATGATAGACTTCCACAAACTAAGAAGCTCGACATCTCCAACAATACAATCAACTCACCGAGATGCAGATCCAACAAATGTTTTTCTCTATACCTCGGTATCTCAACTCAATGGATACAACTGATTCCTAAGGAAGGAGGATTGATCCATGTGGATATCGGTGGCCACCCACCTTTTCCAACTGGCTCAAAACAATTTTCTGACAATTTTGGCAGTTTACTATTTTTAGCAGGTCTTAGCTTCTGGGGCCATTTTGAGGGCCTAAATGAATATTTTTTTAGATCGATGTTATCAAATTTATCTATAGGAATTATTGAGCCCCCAAAATTAATCTCCTCGATGACACCTTTCCAACAAGCTATCATACGCCTAAAACAGAGATCGTATGCAAAAGTTACGACCCCGGGAAGTTGATGTACCAACTTACCCAAACGAGGCCCACATGAATTTTGGCACTTCATCTCCTAGGGTCAGGTTTTTGGATGTATAGGTTTTTTGGCATTCATGTTTATTGTAAAAATGCCTTCAGAGCCTCACTTTAATCATCTTCCTGCAAATGTGAGTAGCCGTCACATCTCTTCTCAGAGATAAGTTGCCACCATTTTATCGAGTCTTTCACTCTGTATTTTATAGTCTCTATACATTTATTTCATTAATAGAAATCGTGTATTACTGTATATCTATTTTTATGATTTCATCTCTGATATACTTCTGTTATATTATTGAATATCTGCAATATCTCTGTGCATCTCTTTATTATATCTTCGATCTCATTTCGTGCCGAAAATAATCTGGATCAGTGGTATCAGAGCAGGTTGTTCTTGATCATTTTTTTTTAGTGCATGTCCCTGATGAGTTCCGACTATAGAAAGTTGGGTCTCAAGCTTGTCTCTCTTGAGGAAAATCACTCTCTCACACCCAAGAAACCCTCAATGGCGGAAGAAAATAAAAATGATGGAGCAGACGATCCTATTAGCCTGTTGCTTGAGCAAGATCTCACGCGACAGACAGATGAAATGATGGAGAATTTTTCCCACATCCTTCAACACCTGCTGATAACATCAGGCTCATCTTCATCAAGCGACCACTTTGGAGGCACCTTGCCTTTCAAGGTACAAGTTAACTTTTATATTTTTGTATTTGAAGTATAGATAGATGCAAAAGCCCTAGAAAAATGGTTAACTCTGCTAGAAGGCTACTTCTCTGTTCACAATTTTTCCAACAAAGAAAAGATCACCTTCGCACTCCTTAAATCTCTCCCTCATGTCAAACATTGGTGGGAAACTTATTGGGAGAAAATTTCCACAGAGGATTCTAGAATATATGGGGTCGATCCCACTTGGGATATTTTTGTGGATGCGATAAAGGAATAATATTATCTTGTTGGCAACTATGAGAACCAATACATGAGATGGACCAAACTACGGCAAGAGAGGGACCAAGTAGTTCCGAAGTTCACCAATACCTTTCATACCTTGCACACCAAGCTGGGTATCAAAGACTTCGAGTGACATTTGGTTCTAAAATACCGTGGGGCTCTACACAAATACATCCAAACTGAAATGAATTTTTTGGACATCTCATCACTCGGTGTTTCTTATCTTTATGCTATTAAAATTGAGCATAAATTTAAAAACTAGAACAAATGATAATTCGGGTCTGCAAATCCGCAACAACCAAAGTATCAAAAAGATGGCCCTAACAAACAGTCTCCCAAAAACAATTCCAAGACAAAGGAAAAGAAGGGTCATGGGAAGATAAAGAAGGACACCGGAAAATGGTGTGATTTCAACAAAAGCCCCTGGCACAACACCGATCAATGTCGCTCAAAATAGTCATTGGTGGCCGAGATCAAATACAAGGAGTCGATCCCTAATTCAAAATCTAATTCTGAAAATACTTGTAAATGACAGATCATTGACGCAGATCCCACTGCTATTGTCACGACCGCAACAAATCAACTAGAAGAACCAACAGATCCTGAAGACGGTCATCGCCTTTTTTATTCAAAGTTTTGGGTCAAGGGGACCCCACTTCATTTTATTATTGATAGTGGAAGCCAGAAAAATCTCATCCCAACAGAGGTCATCAAACAATTGGGATTGTTGAAAACACCACACCCACAGCCATACAACATCGGGTGGCTTCGTCAAGGATGATATCTTCGTGTCAGCCAACAATGTCGATTTTCATATGGCATCCAACCCTTCAAGGATAAGGTTTTATGTGATGTTTCCCCACTGGATGTCTGTGATGTTCTCTTGGGCCAACCATATATGTGGAGACACCATGATGTTTATGAGTCTCGACCCCATAGTGTCATTTTTAATTTGGGGGGTCATCTCTACAGAATACCAGAGGTAGTTTCAACAATTGTTCCACCTAAAAAGTGTCACAAGGTAGTATCTCATACTGCAAAATTCAGCTTCTTCACAATCTGTTCAAAAGGGGAACAGAAGGACACTGCAACCACTACAACCTCGCCCCCTGCACCTTCTATCCAATAGAAGCAGGTTTAAAAGGTTGTAGCAAAGAACAAAGATTCCTTCTACACACCTTTCTCTCATGTAGCTCAACTTGTTGAACAACCTCAACTTCGACAGGTTCATGATAGACTTCCACAAACTAAGTAGTGTGACGTCTCCAACAAGACAAGCAACTCACCAAGATACAGATCTAGCAAATGCTCTTCCCTCTCCCCCCGGAACCCAACGCAATGGATACCATTTCTTCCTAAGGAGGGACGATTGATCCAGGTGGATATCAGTGGCCACCTACCTTTTCCGACTGGCTCAAAACAGTTTTCTGGCAATTTTGGCAATTTACTACTTTTATCAAGTTTTAACTTTTGAGGTCATTTTGAGGGACTAAATGAAGGTTTTTTGATATAGAGGTTCTAAATAATATCTGAGGGAATGGTTGATCCCCTGAAATTAATATCCACAGCGATACCTTTCCAACGAGCTATAATACACCTAAAACGGAGATCGTATGCAAAAGTTACGACCTCGGGAAGTTGATGTACTAACTTACCCAAACGGGACCCACATGACTTTTGGCGCTTCATCTCCTAGGGTTAGGTTTTTGGATGTCTAGGGTTTTTGGTATTCCTGTATATTCTAAAAATTCCTTCAGAGCCTCATTGTAATCATATTCTTGCGAATGCGAGTAGCCGTCACATCTCTTCTCAGAGATAAGCTGCCACCATTCTATCGAGTCTTTCGCTTTGTATTTTACAGTCTATGTACATTTATTTCTTTAATAGAAATCGTTTATTACTATATATATGTGTTTATGTTTGCATCTCTGATATACGTCTGTTATATTATTGCATATCTGTGATATCTCTATGCATTTCTTTATTATATCTTTGATCTCATTTCGTGCCGAAAATAATTTGGATCAGTGGTATTAGAGCAGGTTGTTCTTGATCTTTTTTTCAGTGCATGTCCCCAACGAGGTCCGAGTATAGAAAGTTGGGTCTAGAGCTGGTCTCTATTGAGGATAATCTCTCTCACACACCAAGGAAACCCTTAATGGCAGAATAAAAGAAAAATGACGGAGCATATGATCCTATCAGCCTGTTGCTTGAGCAAGCTCTCACACGATAGAGGGATGAAATGATGGATAATTTTGCCCACATCCTTCAACGCCTGCTGATAGCATCAGGCGCATCTTCATCAAGCGACCATTTTGGAGGCACCTCACCTTTCAAGGTACAATATAACTTTGATATTCCTGTATTTGAAGGACAGATAGATGTAGAAGCCCTAGAAAAATGGTAAACTATGATAGAAGGTTATTTCTCTGTTCATTTTTCTGACAAATAAAAGATCACCTTCGCACTCCTTAAATCTCTCCCTTATGTCAAACATTGGTGGGAAACTTACTGGGAGAAAAATTCCACAGAGGAGTCTGGAATATATGGGGTCGATCCCAGTTGGGATTTTTTTGTGGATGCTGTAAAGGAACAATATTACCCTGTTCGCGACTATGAGGACCAGTACATGAGATGGACCACATTGCAGCAAGAGAGGGGCCAAGTAGTTCTGGTGTTCACCAATACCTTCCAAACCTTGTGCACCAAAATGGGTGTCAAAGACTCTAAGCAACATTTGGTTCTGAAATACCATGGGGCTCTACACAAATACATCCAGACTGAAATGGATTTTTTGGACATCTCATCACTCGGTGCTACTTATCGATATACTTTTAAAATTGAGCATAAATTTAAGCACCAGAACAAACGGGAATTTGGGTTTGAAAATCCACAACAACCAAAGTATGACAAAGATGACCCTAACAAACAGTCTCCTGAAAAACATTCCAAGAAACAGGAAAAGAAAGGTCACAGGAAGACAAAGAAGGACACTGGAAAATGGTTTGATTTCCAAAAAATCCCCTGACACAAAACCGATGAATGTCGCTTAAAATAGTCATTGGTGGTCAAGTTCAAATACAAGGAGCCGAACCCTGATTCAGAATCTGATTATTAAAATATTGGTAAATGAAAGATCATTGACGCGGACCCCACTGCTATTGTCACAACCGCGACAATTCAAGAAGAAGAACCAATAGATCCTGAAGAAGGGGAGCGCCTTTTTCATTCACAGATGTGGGTGAAGGGGACCCTGCTACATTTTATTGTTGATAGAGGAAGCCAAAAAAACCTCATCTCAGTAGAGGTCGTCAAACAGTTGGGATTGTTGACAACACCACACCCGCATCCATACAACATTGAGTGGCTTCAACAAGGATGGGATATTCATGTCAACCAACAATGTTGATTGTCATACGACATCCAACCCTTCAATGATGAGGTATTATGTGATGTTTCCCCACTTAATGTCTGTGATGTTCTCTTGGGCCAACCATATATGTGGAGACACCATGTTGTTTATGAGACTCGACCCCGTAGTGTCATTTTTACTTTGGGTTCTCATCTCTACAGAATAACAGAGGTAGTTCCAACTATTGTTCCACCTAAAAAGTGTCGCAAGGTAGTATCTCATACTGGAAAATTTAGCTTCTTCACAATCTATTCAAAAGGGGAACAGAAGGACACTGCAACAACTACAACCTCACCCCCTGCACCTTCTATCCAACAGAAGCAGGTTGAAAAGGTTGCATCAAAGCACAAAGATTCCTTTTTCACACCTTCCTCTCATGTATCTTAACTTGTTGAATAGCCTCAGCTTCAGCAGGTTCATGACAGAGTTCCACAAACTAAGCAGCACAATGTCTCCAACAATACAAGCAGCTCACCAAGATGCAGATCCAACAAATGTTTTTCCCTCTCCCTTGGGAAATCAATTCAATGGATACCATTGGTTATTAATGAGGGAGGATTGATCCAGGTTGATATTGGTGGCCACCCACCTTTTCCAACTGGCTCAAAACAATTTTCTAGCAATTTTGGCAATTTATTATTTTTAGCAGGTTTTAACTTTCGGGGCCATTTTGAAGGCCTAAATGAAGGTGTTTTTAGATCAAGGTTCTCAGTGATATCTAAATGCATGATTTATCCCCAAACATGAATCTCCACGACGATACCTTTCCAACGAGCTATCATACAATTAAAACGGAGATCGTATGCAAATGTTACGACTCCGGGAAGTTGATGTACTAGCTTACCCAAACGTGGCCAACATGAATTTTAACGCTTCATCTCCTAGGGTTAGGTTTTTGGATGTCTAGGGTTTTTGGCATTCATGATTATTTTAAAAAGGCCTTTAGAGCCTCATTGTAATCATCTTCTTGCAAATGTGAGTATCCATCACATCTCTTCTCAGAGATAAGCTACCACAATTCTATCAAGTCCTTCACTCTATATTTTACAGTCTCTGTACATTTATTTCATTAATAGAAATAATGTATTACTCTATACTTGTGTTTATGGTTGCATCTCTGATATACTTATGTTATATTATTGAATATCTGCGATATCTCTGTGCATTTCCTTATTATATCTCCGATCTCATTTCATGTCGAAAATATTTCGGATCAGTGGTATTAGAGCAGGTTGGTCTTGATCATTTTCTTCAGTGCATGTCCCCGACGAGGTCCGAGTATAGCAAGTTGGGTCTCGAGATTATCTCTCTTGATGACAATCACTCCCACACACCCAAGAAACCCTCAATGGTGGAAGAAAAGAAAAATGATGGAGCAGACGATCCTATCAACTTGTTGCTTGAGAAAGCTCTCACGTGATAGAGGGACAAAATGATGGAGAATTTTGCTCACATCCTTCAACGTCTGTCGATAGCATCAGGCACATCTTCATCAAGAGGCCACTTTGGAGGCGCCTTGCAAGGTACAATTTAATTTTTATATTCTTGTATTTGAAGGACAGATAGATGCAAAAGCCCTAGAAAAATGGTTAACTCTGCTAGAAGTTTATTTCTTTGTTCACAATTTTTCCGACAAAGAAAATATCACCTTCACACTCCTTAAATATCTCTCTCATGTCAAACATTGGTGGGAAACTTATTGGGAGCAAAGTTCCATAGAGGAATCTGGAATATATGGGGATGATCCCATTTGGGATTTTTTTGTGGATGGGGTAAAGGGACAATATTACCGTGTTGGCAACTATGAGGACTAGTACATGAGATGGACCACACTGCGGAAAGAGAGGGTCCAAGAAGTTCCAGAGTTCACCAATACCTTCCATACCTTACGCACCAATAAGGGTATCAAAGACTCCGAGTGACATTTGGCTCTGAAATACCGTGGGGCTCTACACATATACATCCAGACTGAAATGGATTTTCTAGACATCTCATCACTCGGTGTTGCTTCTCGATATGCTGTTAAAATTGAGCAGAAATTTAAACACCAGAACAAACGGGAATTTGGGTCTGCAAATCCGCAACAACCAAAGTATGACAAAGACATCCCTAACAAACAGTCTCCCGAAAACCAGTCAAAGACACAGGAAAAGAAGGGTCACAGGAAGACAAAGAAGGACACTGAAAAATGGTGTGATTTCCACAAAATCCCCTAACACAACACCGATGAATGTCGCTCAAAATAGTCATTGGTGGCCGAGATCAAATACAAGGACCCGAACCCTGATTTAGAATCTAATTCTGAAAGTACTGGTAAAGGACAGATCATTGACACAGACCCCAATGCTATTGTCACGACCGCAACAATTCAAACAGAAGAACCAAAAGATCCTGAAGAGGGGGAGCACCTTTTTCATTCATAGATGTGGGTGAAGGGGACCCCATTGCATTTATTATTGATAGCAGAAGCTAGAAAAACCTCATCTCAGCAGAGGTCGTCAAACAGTTTGGAATGTCGACAACACCACACCTGCATCCATACAACATGAGGTGGCTTCGGGAAGGACAATATCTTCATTTCAGCCAACAGTGTTGATTGCCATATAGCATCCAACCCATCAAGGATGAGGTATTATGTGATGTTTTCCCACTCGATGGTTGTGATGTTCTCTTGGGCCAACCATATATGTGGAGACTCCATGCTGCTTATGAGTCTCGACCACATAGTTTCATCGTTACTTTGTGGGGTCATCTCTACAGAATACCAGAGGTAGTTCCAACTATTGTTACACCTAAAAAGTGTCACAAGGTAGTATCTCATACTGCAAAATTCATCTTCTTCAAAATATCTTCAAAAGGGGAACAGAAGGACACTACAACCACTATAGCCTCGCCCCCTGCACCTTCTATCCAACAGAAGAAGGTCGAAAAGGTTGCAGTAATGCACAAATATTCCTTTTGCACACCTTCCTCTCATGTATCTCTACTTTTTGAATAGCCTCAGCTTCAACAGGTTCATGACATACTTCCACAAACTAAGCAGTGCGATGTCTCCAGCAATACAAGCAGCTCACCAAGATGCAAATCCAACAAATGATTTTCCCTCTCCCCCAAGAACTCAATGAAATGGAGACCATTACTTCCTAAGGAGGGAGTATTGATCTAGGTGGATATAAGTGGCCACCCACCTTTTATGATTGGCTCAAAATAGTTTTCTGGCAATTTTGACAATTTACTATTTTTAGCAGGTTTTAACTTCTGGGGCCATTTTGAGGGCCTAAATGAAGGTTTTTCGATATTGAGATTCTAAATGATATTCAATGGCATGATTGAGCCCCTAGAATGAATCTCCTTGATGATACCTTTCCAACGAGCTATCATATGTCGAAACTGGAGATCGTATGTAAACGTTACGACCCTGGGAAGTTGATGTACTAACTTGCCCAAACGGGGCCCACATGACTTTTGGTGCTTCATCTCCTAGGGTTAGGTTTTTGGATGTCTAGGGTTTTTGGAATTCCTGTTTATTGTAAAAAGACCTTCAGAGCGTCATTTTAATCATCTTCTTGCGAATGCGAGTAGCCATCACATCTCTTCTCAGATATAAGTTACTACCACTCTATCAAGTCTCTCACTCTTTATTTTACAATCTCCGTACATTTATTTCATTAATAGAAATCGTGTATTACTATATATCTGTGTTTATGGTTTCATCTCTGATATACTTCTGTTATATTATTGAATATCTACGATATCTCTGTGCATTTCTTTATTATATCTCTGATCTCAATGTCTGTCGATAACATCAGGCGCATCTTCATCAAGCGACCACTTTGGAGGCACCTCGCCTTTCAAGGTAAAAGTTAAATTTGATATTCCTGTATTTAAAGGAGAGATAGAGGCAGAAGCCCTAGAAAAATGGTTAACTCTGCTAGAAGGCTATTTCTATGTTCACAATTTTTTTGACAAAGAAAAGATCACCTTCGCACTCCTTAAATCTCTCCCTCATGTCAAACATTGGTGGGAAACTTATATGGAGCAAAGTTCCATAGAGGAGTATCGAATATATGGGGTCGATCCCACTTCAGTTTTTTTTGTGGATGTGATAAAGGAACAATATTACCCTATTGGAAACTATGACGACTAGTACATGAGATGGACTGCACTGTGGCAAGAGAGGAGCCAAGCCGTTTCAGAGTTCACCAATGTCCTTCCATACCTTGCACACCAAGTTGGGTATCAAAGACTTCGAGCGACATTTGGTTCTAAAATACCGTGGGTCTCTACACAGATACATCCAGACTAAAATGGATTTTCTTGACATCTAATCACCTGGTGTTTCTTATCGATATGTTGTTAAAACTAAGCAGAAATTTAAGGACCAGAACAAATGGGAATTTGGGTCTGCAAATCCGCAACAACCAAAGTATGACAAAGACGTCCCTAAAACACAGTCTCCCAAAACAAGTCGAAGACAGAGGAAAAGAAGGGTCACGGGAAGACAAAGAAGGACACTGAAAAATGATGTGATTTCCATAAAATCCCCTGGCACAACACCGATGAATGTCACTCAAAACAATCATTGGTGGCTGAGATCAAATACAAGGAGCCGAACCTTGATTCAGAATCTAATTCTGAAATACTGGTAAAGGACAGATCATTGACGCAGACCCCACTGCTATTGTAGTGATTACAATAATTCAACTAGAAGAACCAAAAGATCCTGAAGAGGGGGAACACCTTTTTGATTCACAAATGTGGGCGAAGTGGACCCCACTGCATTTTATTGTTGATAGTGGAAGCCATAAAAACCTCATCTCAACAGAGGTTGTCAAAAAAAGGGATTGTCGACAACACCACACACATATCCATACAACATTGGGTGTCTCCTGCAAGGATGAGATCTTCATGTCAGCCAACAGTGTCTATTGTCATATAGCATCCAACCCTTCAAGGATGAGGTATTATGTAATGTTGCCCCACTGGATGTATGTGATGTTCTCTTAGGCCAACCATATATGTGGAGATGCCATGTTGTTTATGAGTCACATCCCCATAGTGTCATTGTTACTTTGGGGGGTCATCTCTACAGAATACCAGAGGTAGTTCCAACTATTGTTCCACCTAAAAAGTATCGCAAGGTAGTATCTCATACTGCAAAATTCAGATTTTTCACAATCTGTTCAAAAGGGGAATAGAAGGACACTACAACCACTACAGCCTCGCCCCCTGCACATTCTATCCAACAGAAGCAGGTCAAAAAGGTTGCAACAAAGAAAAAATATTCCTTCTGCACACCTTCCTCTCATGTAGCTCAACTTGTTGAATAACGTCAGCTTCAACAGGTTAATGAAAGACTTCCACAAACTAAGCAGCGCGACGTCTCCAGCAATACAAGCAGCTCACCAAGATGCAGATCCAAAAAATGCTTTTCCCTCTCCCCCGGGAACTCAAAGAAATGGAGACCATTCCTTCCTAAGGAGGGATTATTGATCCAGGTGGATATCAGTGGCCACCCACCTTTTTCAACTGGCTCAAAACAGTTTTCTAGAAATTTTGGCAATTTACTATTTTTAGCAGGTTTTAACTTTCGAGGCCATTTTGAGGGCCTAAATGAAGGTTTTTCGATATAAAGGTTCTCAATGATAGTTCAAGGCATGATTGATCCCCCAAAATGAATCTCCTCAATGATACCTTTCCAACGAGCTATCATACGCCTAAAACGAATATCGTATGAAAAAGTTACGACCCCAGGAAGTTGATGTACTAACTTATCCAAACGGGGCCCACATGACTTTTGGTGCTTCGTCTCCTAGGGTCAGGTTTTTGGATGTCTAGGGTTTTTGGAATTATTTTTTATTGTAAAAAGGCCTTCAGAGCCTCGTTGTAATCATCTTCTTGTGAATGCGAGTAGCTGTCACATCTCTTCTCAGAGATAAGATGCCACCATTCCCATTCTATCGAGTCTTTCACTCTGTATTTTACAGTCTCTGCACATTTATTTCATTAATAGAAATCATGTATTACTTTATATCTGTGTTTATGGTTGCATCCCTGATATACTTCTATTATATTATTGAACATCTATTATATCTCTATGCATTTCTTTATTATATATCCAATCTCATTTCGTTCCGAAAATAATCTGGATCAGTGGTATCAGAGCAGGTTGTTCTTGACTATTTTTTTTAGTGCATGTCCCTGATGAGGTCCGAGTATAGAAAGTTGGGTTTAGAGCTTGTCTCTCTTGAGTACAATCGCTCCCGCACACCCAAGAAACCCTCAATGGAGAAAGAAAATAAAAAAGACGGTGTAGACGATCCTATTAGCTTGTTGCTTGAGGAAGCTCTCACACGACAGAGGGACGAAATGATGGAGAATTTTGCTCACGTCCTTCAATGCCTTTCGATAGCATCAGAAGCATACTCATTAAGAAGCCACTTTGGAGGCACCTCACCTTTCAATTTACAAGTTAACTTTGATATTCCTGTATTTGAAGGACAGATAAATGCAGAAGCCCTAGAAAAATGGTTAACTCTGCTAGAAGATTATTTCTCTGTTCACCTTCACACTTCTTAAATCTCTCCCTCATGTAAAACATTGGTGGGAAACATATTGAGAGGAAAGTTCCATAGAGTCTGGAATATATGGGGTTAATCCCACTTGGCATTATTTTGTGGATGCGGTAAAGGAACAATATTACCCTATTGGCAACTATGAGGAACAATACATGAGATGGACCACACTGCGGCAAGAGAGGGGCCAAGTAGTTCTGGATTTCACCAATACATTCCATACCTTGCATACCAAGCTGGGTATGAAAGACTCCAAGCGACATTTGGTTCTAAAATACCGTGGGGCTCTACACAGATACATCTAGACTGAAATGGATTTTCTGGACATCTAATCACTCGGTGCTTCTTATCGATATGCTATTAAAATTGAGAAGAAATTTAAGCACTAGAACAAACGGGAATTCGGGTCTAAAAATACACAACAACCAAAGTATGAAAAAGATGGACCTAACAAACAGTCTCCCAAAAACCATTCCAAGAAACAGGAAAAGAAGGGTCATGGGAAGACAAAGAAGGACACTGGAAAATGGTGTGATTTCCACAAAATCCCCTCACACAACACCGATGAATGTCGCTCAAAATAGTCATTGGTGGCCGAGATCAAATACAAGGAACTGAACCCTGATTCAAAATATGATTCTGAAAATACTGGTAAATGACAGATCATTGACGTAGACCCTCCTGCTATTGTCGCGACCACAACAATTCAGCCAGAAGAACCAACAGATCCTGAAGAGAGGGAGCACCTTTTTCATTAACATATGTGGGTGAAGGGTACCCTGCTGCCTTTTATTGTTGATATCGGAAGCCAAAAAAACCTCATCTCAGCAGAGGTCATCAAACAGTTGGGATTGTCGACAACACCACACCCACATCCATACAACATCAAGTGGCTTTGACAAATATGAGATCTTTGTGTCAGCCAATAGTGTCAATTGTCATACGGCATGCAACCCTTCAAGGATGAGGTATTATGTGATGTTTCCCCACTGGATGTATGTGATGTTCTCCTGGGCCAACCATATATGTGGAGATGCCATGTTCTTTATGAGTCTCGACCTTGTAGTGTCATTGTTACTTTGGGGCGTCATCTCTACAGAATACCAGAGGTATTTCCAACTATTGCTCCACCTAAAAAGTGTTGCAAGGTAGTATCTCATACTGCAAAATTTAGCTTCTTCACAATATGTTCAAAAGGGGAACAGAAGGACACTGCAACCACTACAGCCTCACCCCCTGCACCTTCTATTCAATAGAAGAAGGTTGAAAAGGTTGCAGAAAAGAACAAATATTCCTTCTACACACCTTCGTCTCATGTATCTTGACTTGTTGAACATCCTTGGCTTCAACAAGTTCATGACAGACTTCCACAAACTAAGCAGCGCGACGTCTCCAACAATACAAGAAACTCACCAAGATGGAGATCCAGCAAATGCTTTTCCCTCTCCCCTGGGAACTCAACACAATCGAGACCATTTCTTCCTAAGGAGGGAGTATTGATCCAGGTGGATATCGATAGCCACCCATCTTTTTTGACTGGCTCAAAAAACAATTCTGGCAATTTCGGCAATTTACTATTTTTAGCAAGTTTTAACTTTCGGGGCCATTTTGAGGGCCTAAATTAAGGTTTCTCGAGACCAAGGTTCTCATTGATGGACAAAGGCATGAACGATCCCCCAAAAATGAATATCCTCGATGATACCATTCCAACGAGCTATCATACGCCTAAAATGGAGATCGTATGCAAAAGTTACGACCCCAGGAAAATGATGTACCCACTTACCCAGACGGGGCCCACATGACTTTTGGTGCTTCATCTCCTAGGGTTAGGCTTTTGGATGTATAGGGTTTTTGGAATTCTTGTTTATTGTAAAAATTCCTTCAGAGCCTCATTGTAATAATCTTCTTGCAAATGCAAGTAGCCGCCACATCTCTTCTCAGAGATAAGCTGCCACCATTCTATCGAGTCTTTCACTCTGTATTTTACAGTCTCTGTACATTTATTTCATTAATAGAAATAGTGTATTACTGTATATCTATGTTTATGGTTGCATCTCTGATATACTTCTGTTATATTATTGAATATCTGCGATATCTCTGTGCATTTCTTTATTATATCTATGATCTCATTTCGTGCTGAAACTAATCTGAATCAATGGTATCAGAGAAGGTTGTTCTTGATCATTTTTTTTAGTGCATGTCCCTGATGAGTTTCGAGTATAGAAATTTGGGTCTCGAGCTTGTCTCTCTTGAGGAAAATCACTCTTGCACAACCAATAAAACCTCAATGGCGGAAGAAAAGAAAAATGACAGAGCAACCGATCCTATCGGCCTGTTGCTTGCGCAAGCTCTCACGCGACAGAGGGACGAAATGATGGAGAATTTTTCCCACATCCTTCAATGCCTCTCGATAGCATCAGATGCATATTCATCAAGCGACCACTTTGGAGGCACCTCACCTTTCAAGGTACGATTTAACTTTGATATTCCTTTATTTGAAGCACAGATAGATGCAGAAGCCCTTGAAAAATGGTTAACTCTGCGAGAAGGTTATTTGTCTTTTCACAATTTTTCCGACAAAGAAAATATCACCTTCGCACTCTTTAAAGCTCTCCATCATGTCAAACATTGGTGGGAAACTTACTGGGAGAAAAGTTCCATAG
The DNA here is from genome assembly GCA_009831015.1 of Picea engelmannii. Taxonomy (NCBI): domain Eukaryota; kingdom Viridiplantae; phylum Streptophyta; class Pinopsida; order Pinales; family Pinaceae; genus Picea; species Picea engelmannii. The sequence goes on along the minus strand of ML779185.1, from coordinate 212,902 downwards.
AGGAGTCTGGAATATATGGGGTCGATCCCACTTGGGATTTTTTTCTAGATGCGGTAAAGGAACAATATTACCGTGTTGGCAACTATGAGGATCAGTACATGAGATGGACCACACTGTGGCAAGAGAGGGGCCAAGCAATTTTGGAGTTCACCAATACCTTCCATACCTTGCACACCAGGCTGGGTATCAAAGACTTGTTGGCAGCCAATTTTCATTTTTATACTGTCCTTATAAGCTGCCTACACCAGTGTTTTGCAAACCTTGATTTTCGTCGCAATCCTTGAATAAAACGACACTATTATTTTGTGCATTTGCACACTTACCTTGGTTCTCGTTTTCACAACTGCAAGCGTGAAAACTTGGTTTTCTAAGTCGCATTAAAATCATCACTGGATTGTTGTGATCATTCTTGTCGATATGCCCATTGCGTCTCCAATTTGATTATGATTATACAGTCGACAAGATCCTTATTCATTTGGAATTCTTTAATTGTTAATATGATTTGTTAAGGATTGTGATTCGATCGTTGCTTTATTGATGGTTTGATTTCTCTAGTCTTGACACATTGGTTTCATGAAAATGATTGGCATTGTGGTTATACCCTTGGTTTAAATCATTTCACAAAACACATAGTTCATATGATCGAACCCTTGGTATTGATTTCGATTCATCGTTTGGTTTTAAAGCTATGATAAAACTATGGCTTGCGTAAATTTTTGGTCGACTTACCATAGATTTCATTGGTTGATTGAATGGCATGGTTTTTAACAAATGCAATAGTAATATTTGAATAATTATATGCATCGGCGGTTGTACTATGGGATATGATTGTTTTGCATGGGCTGAACTAGCTCCACCACCTTCGCACGTTCTGTCATTAATGCTTTCCCCCTATCCCGGTTCACCTTTGCTAGTTTCAGGCGAGCCTATGAGTTATCAACCCTGCGTTTACTCTACTCAAACCCTTACCCATGCACCCTGCTCACCGTGTGTTCCTGTCTATGGCACTGGTGGTGCACACAGAGCCAAATGGTAACCAAGCTCTGTTACTATTCGATAATGCTCGAAAGGATTTAGAAAATAGTGGTTGGTTGGTGTTTATACAGAGGTTCAAGGGTTTTAACCTTTCGGTTTGCCAACAATTCGCCCTCACCTTTGACGGGTGCAGGGCTAAAGTCGGTGACATACAACTCAAGTTGAATGAAGAATTCATAAGCTCTGCTACAGGACTAGCAGCTACAGGCCAAAGATGGTTTAAAAACTCCAAAGTTGATGAGGTGTCGTGACCATTACTATTCGTATCAAGAAAGTTTGTTTCCTGTGATAAAGGTATTCCTATTTCCACCCTTAAACCCAGGTGGCATGACCTTTTGGTGATTCTTAAACAGTTTGTGACCTGTGAAGGTCGGTATGGCTTGGTGTTTTTGTATCACCTCCAGTTATTAATGAATTTCATGGGCTATCCTTTGAACATGCCACATTACTTCTTTGTAGTCTTTACAAGATTTCTAAGAGATTCAAGCGTGAGAAGGCTGATAGCATCCTTTTTCATCACGGCTTAATTAGACTCATTATCGTCCATCATTTGAGCCTTCATGGCAATAATTGGAAAGCCTTTCTATCTAGAAATGGCTTTGCTAATCCAGAGTCTACTCAAATCGATAAGGTTGTGGTTAGTGAGACTTTGGTTGGACCAGTTGTGCCTTTTCATATCCTTCTACCCCCTGCCAAACCCTCGGATTTCCCTGACATCGACCTACCCGATACCCTAACCAACCCGTGTCTGAAAGACAAGACTCAGGCCATCAAGAAGCCTGTGAGTAAGAAAGTCAAGGGTAATCCTACAGTCAATGGTAAAGGGAAGAAAAATGCTTGATTGATATCGAGACTTGCCCGGAACAAGCCTAAACAGAACATCAACCAAAACCCCATAGTGTTGAGCGAGGACTCGAACTCTTATATCGAGCGTTTCCTAGCTGAAGAGTACCCCTATTCCCATGGCCTATGCTCTACGAAACCCTATGACTATGTATCTAATTTTCCCCCGTGCCTCAAAAACAACCCTAACTACCCAGGAATCAAGCTACCCAATGAAACCCCCGGTGACTTAAACAAACCCTCGCCTGTGATATCAAAGCCCGAGAAACCATCATGCATCCAATGTAATGTGTCGCTAAAGCGTTGTTACACCGACATTCCCTGGTTGCAATCAAAGATCAAATCGTTAGAGGAGCGAGTGACAGTGTTGGCGAAGGAGAACGACAGGCTTCAAGCCAGTGAAAAGAAACAAAAAACCACCGGTTCGATTATCTTCAGGAATGTCGAAGCGGCAACAACCTTTGTCAATTCCAAACTATCATGACCGAGTTGTTTTCTGATTGTCCAGGTATGAATTTCAATATGATTTTTTCTTTGTAAGTTTGCTTGAATTAATATAACGGATTCAGTTTTGCTTTTAAATTAGCTCTGTTCGTTTTAATACATTTGAAATGATTCGGTTATAATTTGATCATCAAAAATAGTTATGTTGTGGATCCTATATAGTAGATTCATTTTACTAAACTCAAATGTAGCTATGACTTGGTTATGCGATTTTGTCGTGCCCAGCTTAGTATAAGCAATTGATTGGTTTTTTTATTATGTTTGGCTTGTTTTTGAATCAATTTTGTTCGTTTGATTTAGGATAGTCGATTTGGTTTGATTTTGATTAGTTTTGTTTGTTCCTAATAGACTCAAAACAACCCTATTGACTTCGATTTACCAGGAACGACTATGTTTTGTATTGAATCAATATTCTCATTTGGATTTTGATTACATTCGACCTGTGCAAAAAATCTATTTGCTAAAATCATGGAGTTGTGTTGATTGTGTTGACTCCAAACGGTTTCAATTCGTTCCTGTTTGATTTGATTTGCAAATGATTATTGCGTGCCATGATTAGCATGATCGTTTGTATATGTTTAATATAGTTCTATTAATTTGAAAAACGATCCTGTTGATTTTTTTTGGATTCGACAATGATTTTGTTGATGGCTGAAGCGACATGAACTATTGCATGCATGATTTGTTTAACTGATTACAGTTTGCGTCGATTGGAATTGGTTCATGAAAATCATTTCATTGTTGTTGAATTATCTAATGCGATTTTGTTTACCCCAAATTGGTGATAACAAAGTGAACAGAGTGCATGTATCTATGTTACCATTCGGTTGACCACGATTTTGTTTGTTTCAATTTGCATACAAGTTTTGATTTGAATGATTCGTTTGATTTCCAATTAGCAATTAAATATTGTTTAATAGTTTGAATATAATTTTTAAGATTAGAATTGGTTTTGAAATGATTTTGTGTTCAATTTAAACCAGCTAAAAAATCTCAAGATTCTGTAGCTAGTCTTAAAAATTAGATTTTTGACAATTTTATCAATAAAATATCCTCTAAACTTGTCTATTTTTGTCTTCTTTCAGGTGCATACGAATTACAATGATCAATTGGGAATGTTGTGGTAGTTTAGGAGATACTTTGGATATGGTTTTGTTTTAGGTTGTTAGCTTGAGTCATAAATAGAGACTTGGGATATTATCCCCAGATTTTTGTAAACTGTTTTGATAATTCCCACAGGGATGTTTTACCCTGTGGGAAGTATTTAAATACTTGTCATTTTTTTTGTAATAATCATCATCACAGTGGAGGGGACCAGACTATGTATTTATGATTCAGAGTGAGATGAAAGTTGATGTCTTGTAACAACTTTCGCTTTCACATCAAACTTTTGTTTCAAGCTTTCTGCATATCAGTCTACAATTAATTACCAACTACTTTAGCTATCATGATTCATTGCATGTTGATATGATTTGATTTATATGTTGTCCATGTCTGATCTCTCTTATTTAAAAATACAGCAATTAGTTTGCTTCAGTTTAATGAATTACAGGTTTACCTTTTTCATTAAATGAATCACTTTGTACAAGTCTCTGCACACAGATTTATCTATCTGCGACGATTTGTAAATTATAAGATTGTTGTAATTTTTTATGTCTTGTTTATCCTGTTATTTATATTTGAAGAGCATAGCAGTTTTCTGTTTACGAGAAGCTCGTGGAGAATCCGGTGCGGGTTTCCTCCCACCGAACAGCTGAATCGACCATCATACACAGGAAAAACCTGAAGCATTACTTCAGGTCAGTTTGCTATATGTTGTTTAATAGTTAATTTATTAGTGTTATTTAAGTAGTTTAGTTAGATATATATATATAGTTTAGATTCTTAGTTAGAATTATCATTTTAGTTGCTTAACTTAGATAGTTTTTCAGTTTATTTCTTTCTCATAAAATTATAAAAATAAAAGTTTTGCTGTCTTAGGACAGTTTACAAATGATTTTTGCAGGTTTTCATCTAAATCTGTAATTTGTAAATATTGTACATTTGTGATTAAGATTTAATTTCGTTGATAGTTGGATGTTAAATTTTGTAGAGTTATTATAGTATTAGATAGTAAATTGTATATATTAATAGTTCAGATTTGTTTATTAGTTTGTTTTAATTGTTATTTTTATTTAGATTAGTTCATTTAGAGTAGTTTTCTTTTATTTTTCTAGGACTTAGATCGGCCAACGGAGCCGCTAAACCCGTCAGGGTGGGTTATCCCAAACGGATTGGGTTATTTATACAACCTCGGACCAGATCCACTCTTCTAGTTGGCGAGCATTCAATTTCGCCCGTCAACAAGACTCCAAGTGACATTTGGTTCTGAAATACCATGGGGCTCTATACAGATACATCTAGACTGAAATGGATTTTCTGGCCATCTCATCACTCGATGTTGCTTATCAATATGTTGTTAAAATTGAGCAGAAAGTTAAGCACCAGAACAAACGGGAATTCGGGTCTGCAAATCCGCAACAACCAAAGTATGAAAAATACGACCCTAACAAACAGTCTGTCGAAAACCAGTCCAAGAAACATGAAAAGAAGGGTCACGAGAAGACAAATAAGGGCACCAGAAAATGGTGTGATTTCCACAAAATCCCCTAGCACAACACCGATGAATGTTGCTCAAAACAGTCATTGGTGGCTGAGATCAAATACAAGGAGTTGAACCCCAATTCGGAATCTGATTCTAAAATTACCAGTAAATGATAGATCATTGACGCAGACCCTACTGCTATTGTCACAACCGCAACAATTAAACCAGAAGAAACAACATATCTTGAAGAGGGGGAGCACCTTTTTCATTCACAGATGTGGGTGAAGGGGACCCTGCTACCTTTATTGTTGATAGTGGAAGCTAGAAAAACCTCATCTCAGCAGAGGTTGTCAAACAATTGAGATTGTCGACAACACCACACCCACAGCCATACAACATTGGGTGGCTTCAGAAAGGATGAGATCCTCATGTCAACCAATAGTGTCTATTGTCATATGACATCCAACCCTTCAAGGATGAGGTATTATGTGATGTTTCGCCACTGGATGTTTGTGATGTTCTCTTGGGCCAACCATATATGTGGAGACACCATGTTGTTTATGAGTCTCGACCTCGTAGTGTCATTGTTACTTTGGGGGGTCATCTCTACAGAATACCAGAGGTATTTCAAACTATTTCTCCACCTAAAAAGTGTCACAAGGTAGTATCTCATACTGCAAAATTCATCTTCTTCACAATTTTTTCAAAAGGGGAACATAAGGACACTGCAACCACTATAGCCTTGCCCCCTGTACCTTCTATCCAACAGAAGCAGGTTGAAAATGTCACAGAAAAGTACAAAGATTCCTTTTGCACACCTTCCTCTCATGTATCTCGACTTGTTGAACAGCCTCGGGTTCAACAGGTTCATGATAGACTTCCACAAACTAAGAAGCGCGACGTCTCCAGCAATACAAGCAGCTCACCAAGATGCAGATCCAACAAATACTTTTCCCTCTCCCTCGGGAACTCAACACAATGGAGACCATTGCTTCATAAGGAGGGAGGATTGATCCAGGTGGATATCGGTGGCCACCCACCTTTTCCGACTGGCTCAAAACAGTTTTCTGGCAATTTTGGCAGTTTACTATTTTTAGCAAGTCTTAACTTCTGGGGCCATTTTGAGGTCCTAAATGAATATTTTCTTAGATCGAGGTTCTCAAATATAGCCATAGGAATTATTGATCCCCCAAAATGAATATTCTCAATGATACCTTTTAGACGAGCTATCATACGCCTAAAACGGAGATTGTATGCAAAAGTTACAACCCCGGGAAGTTGATGTACTAACTTACCCAAACGAGTCCCACATGACTTTTGGCACTTCATCTCCTAGGGTTAGGTTTTTCGATGTGTAGGGTTTTTGGCATTCCTATTTATTGTAAAAATTCCTTCAGATCCTCATTGTAATCATGGTCTTGTGAGTGCAAGTAGCCATCACATCTCTTCTCAGAGATAAGCTGCCACCATTCTATCGAGTCTTTCACTCTGTATTTTATAGTCTCTGTACATTTATTTCATTAATAGAAATCATGTATTATTGTATATCTGTGTTTATGGTTTCATCTTTGATATACTTATGTTATATTATTGAATATCTTTGATATCTCTGTGCATTTATTTATTATATCTCCAATCTCATTTCGTGCCGAAAATAATCTGGATCATTTTTGGCCCACGGATGTGTACAGGAATATATGTATGCTCCAACACTCTCATGTGGCTTCCTTCTATTGAAACCCACTTGTGTATGATTTTGTTCTCTCTTCTCCTTGACATGTATGATCTCTAGATGAAGGGCCTTCTTCACCTATCCAATATATTGAACCACAATCCTTCATGATCCAATACTTTGTGTCGACTCCCTTAACACCTTTCAAGTGTCTTTCTCATTCACCCTAGCCTTGATTTCATAATCGTGATTTACAATCTATTTCTAATATCAAAGGTGATTTATGGTTGAGATTACTTCTTACACTCACTTTTAGATTTAGATTACATGCTTCATGCTAAGTACTTTTAGCATGTCTCATAAATAACTCAATTAAATAATTACATAATTGATTAGTAAAATCAATTTACTTTAGTAATTCCTTTAACTAAAGTAAATTCAAGAGTAGAAGGCTTTGGATGATTTCCACATGTCTAGACACATATACCTATGTGGAAATACCTGTCTGATGCTACCACTAACATAAACATAGCATCCTGCCTTAATCCAATGAACAATAACTTCAATGATCAAAGGGGGAAGTTTAGAATATCTTACCTTGATAACCATTCCAAGAAGAGCATTTCTCTATCCTTTATCCTTGTAGTGGGATTTTTGTTCCAACAAGCCTTGAAAAGTGCTTATCTAACACTTGAAAAATACTAGCATTCACTCAAAAAAATAATAGATACACAAAGAGATCCTTAAACAAGTTTTCTCATTAATCTCCAACAACTTGAAATGCAGGACGACTTTTCCTTTTATAGGTGAAGAGCCTCCTAAAATACAATACAGTAAAATTCTCTAGCTCAATACCATGAGCTCAAAACCATTATACCAATCAATACCATGGGAAAATAGAATAAATGATCTAAAAAATCCCTCAAATTTGTCCAAGATCCAAACAAACCTCAAGAATGATCAAAATACAACAATAAATTCCACATGTGTGGGATAGAGAGAGAACATGCAAGAAATACCTCCTGAAGACACTAGACAATGAAATTTTCTAATGTTGTTATGAATTTGCAGCAATGGATAGCAGTACCACAACAATACAAAAATTATAATAGAAACAACCATTATTCTTTAGAAATGAAACAATTGACAAGGAAAACTTAGCATATATCCAGTAGATTAATATCCAGTTCTTCAATGAAATTTATGAATATGTTAAACCACCTTTAGATCAATGTATGTAGCAAGTTAAAGTGTTATCAAGTGTGTTGTATCCCTTTCGCCACCTGAATGAGAAAAATATGGACACCTACAAGTCCAGTTGGGTCAGCTAAACAGGACAGAATTTAGTGCAAGCATTAGACACATCAAGCACAAGAAATAAATAAACAACTAAGATAATAACAACTAAATAAACAAAACTAAAGTGCATAAGGAAATTGGAACCAAAATCAACCAAAAAAATGACCAATATTCATGCCACCAATGGATAGATTGTATTAGTGGGAAAACACCAAAGATAAAGGGAGACTTATGGGTCCCTTCTTCCTCCAAGGGAGGGCTCTTGAATCCCATATGTGAGAGCTCTTCTTACAAATAGAAAACTAAAAAGGAAATGGTGAAGAAATCCAAAGCTCATTCCCTCAAGAGGTGAGGAGAATGTCTCAACGAAATGATGCTAGTATGCTCCAAGAAGGAAAGAAGTTACTTCTAGGAGAATAGAGGAAGAATAACAATACAAATGTATTCTTAGAAATATAGTGCACCCATGGCCTCTTTTTATAGAAAATATTTGAGGCATTATCCAACCGGTCTTTAGTGTGAATAAGGGGCCCTTTAGGGCACCTTTAGGTCCTTGACCAGCCCCCCACTTGGATTCAGTTTAGATTTTAGGGTCAAATAGACTTGGGAGATTAGCCAAAAGTGGGTGGGAGGCCAACCAGAATCATAAATGCATTGTTCTCAGGCATGCGTGGATTTTTTCATACACAGTCGCCCATCAGGCGCATATGCACTTTTCCTGTGTTTCCAAATGACGCACATGCATGCACATCCTTTATTTGTTGAGCGCATGTTGATTTTATAACCAATTGTATAGTTTGTACCCTTTGGAAATGAATTTTTTGGGCCATGAATGAACTAATAGGTGTTTGGAGATGCTGGATTCCTGTGACCATTTGTCGACGAAATTTCAGTGATAATAGATGCCCCCTGATGTGTGAGGGTAGGAGAATACGTATAGCCAAAATACATCAATGTTTATTCTACTGAGAGTACCATTATAAGAAAGAGTGCCGAGAGGAATTGCAAGAGTGGCCCATTGGAGGGAGAGGGGAACCTATGGGACCCAAACGTTTCTCGAGGTGTGGAAAAATAAAAACTGTATACAAATGAGGCGGGCATGCCCCATGCTCGTGTCATGCAACTCAAATGTGTAAGATAGTAACTGTAGTTGTATGTTGATGTAGATAAATGTAGCACCCTCCGGATCTGGTTGATAATGGAGGATGAATTTTTTTTATTATAAACATACTCTAAAAAAGAGGCAATGATACTTGTAAGGAGTGTCGATGATTCACAGACATTGATAGCCCAACAAATTTTAGAGGTCTTCGACTAGTATAAAAAAACTGCAATAGTCGTGAAGTAAGACCCACCATAACATATGATTGTGTTGGCATCGAATGTTATTGGGGTCAATGATAGCAGAGAGAAAGTATGGTTCTCGCTATGCCGTCCGAGACTCCTCATTGTAAAGGTAATGAGAATCAAGATAATGTCTCCCTTCTGGAAACTATGTTGATGTCGATAGAAAAGGAGATGCGACTCCAAGAAGCAAAGGGCTTCATGAAATCTACTGGATGAGATCAAGAATTGATGAGATACATGGATGAAGTCAATATGCGGTGAGACTCAAGACTATCCTTGGTTGGGGATATATGTGAAGTATGAGTGGCAACAACCGTGAAACTAGATCTAGCGTCAAGGGGACGACTAGACGTGGGTTTAAACTGTTCCAAAGGCATGACAAAGTAGACAAACTCAGAGATCGAAGATACATGGATGGTAGGATACTCAGGGTTTATGGACAATGTCAACAAGTGTAGAATGTAAAGGAATGCCCCAACCAAGGGCGAAAGGGGTTGCTTTGCCAAAAAAGGAAGGTCGCTAAAGGAAAAAACAAAAATCTATGTAAATGTTGGAAACAAAAGGCTTTGTAAATTTACCAAATAAATAAAGAATAAGTTGGGATAAGCATACAGATATAGAAACGAGTGCTCCAGTGCAATATGGCTTGGCCTATGAGGGCACAAGTTGTATGGAGAATTGGCAGAGGGTGGGGTCCCCACAAGTGGGTTTCTGTATGAGGTAAATGAATGGAGGGAAATTAGCAGATGGGAAAACTGATTGTGGATGAAAGTGGAAGGTTAATGATACTTCGGTGGTGCAGTCAATTTAGAATTGTGAGGAGATGGTCTGGGAGTCCATGGGGAAAGATAGAAAAATGAGGAGAAGGAGTATGTGGTTGATTCTCAAACATGCATAAGACTAACGGAACTCCCATCCCTAGGGGTTGAAAGCAACATGAGTGTCAAAGTGCCAAAGGGGACTATGAATGGGACAGCTCATGTAGGAGAGAGTGCTACTGGTTGACAGTGCTGAAACACAACAAAGGTGATAGTACTGCAGAGACGGATGTGAGGATCCTACAGGAAAATGTTGGAGGGTGTTACTAGGATATCTAATTGATATTCACAGGAAATGAGCACATCCCAGTGTCGATCATATACCTGAAGGGGATGCTTTGATGCGAGATGACCAAGTACTTACACACATGAACACCAAATACCCGACGTGAACAATATCTAAAGAGAAAGAACATATAATAGTTATTCGATAATTTTGAACATGAGCATGCGTACCTGAGCGTGTTGTGAGAAAAATTCTCCCCAGGGGCTAAGGATGGATGGTGACCTGGGGAATGTGACTGTGTAGGTGGTGAGATCTTTATCCCGTGGCTGAAGATGGATCGGAAAACATATTCTTTGAGCTCCTGTAATTGAGCATGGAAGTTTGGAAAAATGGACTATATATAGTTGTAGGGCCCACATTGACACCTCATTTGTACCTCCTGCCAGAGTGAGTTGCCAAGAGGTTTTTAGAGGAGATTTGGAGATTCTTGGAGTTCAAGCCAGCCAATCCAGGATTAGTGAGATTCAGGTTAGTGGTCTCATCCTCTTGCATAGTAATTAGTGATTATTTTTTGGGTAGGGTCATATGGAGGGTCGTACAGTGGGGTTTTGTGAGGGTGCCCCCCCCAGTGCACAGGTGATTGAAGGATTCCCAAGCGTGGGTGCACGGATATATAGAGGAAAACCACACATGAGGGTGCATGAGTAAGGGAAACAGGTGGGTATTTGATGCATTCATGTTTGAAGAAGAGTGGAGCACATGTGCGCAGTTGTTTCTCCAACAGTTGCGCACATGTGCGCAGCTGTGGAGTGAATAGAGGCACATGAATGCATGGTTGTGTGTCTGACAGGTGCGTATTGATGTGCATATGTTTCTTCAATAGTTGTGCATTAATGCATAACTATGTGAAGAATAGGCGTGCATATGTGCGTGCATGTGGGGGTGACAGTCGTGCACATGAGGCAAAGATGGGGGGTGAAAAAACTTGTGTGTTTTGAATTTTTTGTATGAAGTGTGATGGTTGATCAAGTGTTTTTTGTGTGAATGCAAGTGAGAAGTTCAGGATGCCAATCCACTAGAGGGAGAGGGACTGGGCATGCCTCAGGGAGGCGGTGAGGGATGATGAGTCGAGTGTTTGGAGACCTTTGGCAGCCTGTGGTTTCTAAAGTTCTTCGATTGTTCGCTACTACGGGCACAGGAGTACCTGTTGAAATTTGTGATTTCTATGTGGAGTATTGAGATGCAGTTCTTCCTTGTGTGGGGGGAGCAGCTGACATTCTCTACGATGGAGGATGTCTACTTTCTAACCAGGCTCCCTTTTCAGGGGAGAGGCCTTCCTGTTGATCCCTAGTTGCCAGGGGAGGCACACTTGGTGGATTTGGCCCAGACATATTGTTCGGGGGAGGATTTTATGTTAGGCTCAATTCTGCAAATTGGGGCAATGGATGAGCTAGTGCATTGGTGCATCGCCGCGATGATCGTGAGGATCTATGGATCCTTATCTACTCAGTGGATAAGTGGTGGTCATCTGAGGATAATGCAAAGGGCACTGGGTAGAGATCATTTTTCCTGGGTCTTGATGTTGCACACTAAGATGATGGGGAAACTCAATCGGTGTCGAGCTACTGACTCCAGGGAGTTTTCCTTTGGGTCGATCCTGGTGGCGTAGTTCTTAGAGAGAGTTCCCATGTTGCACCCCAGTTTTTTGATGGAGGCAACTGATGCACAGGAGCCTCGATTGATGCAGTGGGCATAAATTTTAGTATGACATAGGGGTTGGTATGGTGGCCATTATTTTATAGTGGAGTTGTCACGTGTGTGGCATCAGATGCCACAGATCATCCTATGGTACCTGTATGGCGGGATGGACTACTGTCAAGACTCGGACATGGTCTTACCTCCTGGAGAGGTTTGGGACCACAAAGGTACGTTGATGTATTTGATGTTTTGTGATTTTTATAGTATAGTATATGTTTTATGTATGGATAGATGTTGATGTTATCATTTGTTTGTTGTGTGTGTAGATGTCGGTCCACACGAGCGAGAGTTGGATTTGGTCAGAGCTCCATCTCATCAGGGGCCCACAAGACCACTACAGAGAAAGTCGCAAGTGATAGAGAGATGTCGGAGGGATGAGGCTGGTACGAAGCCAATCGGGGATGAGAGAGTTAGGAGGAGACGTGGATTTGATGACCCTGGTGTAGAGCCATCACATGCTCCTCCAACCGAGGCCGATGGAATGTTTGAGGACTTCCACCGCCAATTGGAGGCGGTGCTACAGGGAGTGCCTGAGGGTATGTGGACTCATATCTAGGACGAGGGAGTCTTGGAGCAGTGCATGGGCCTTCTAGCAGAGTTGTGAACCTTAATCCGCAGAGCAGCTGTAGCAGGGGCAGTTATGACTAGGCAACTGCACCGAGGATCTGGAGGACCCCCAGCTGGTGGGGCACCTCCTATGGATGAGTGTTATGGATGTTTTTTTTTGTATTTATATAGGCCTCTGAGCCCATTTTTGTATAGGGTAGTGTGACACCTATTTTGTACCTATAGGGATGAGGGGTTTCACCTGCCTATGGGCAATGTATATTTTGTACCACTTTTTTAAACCTTTGATGATACATTGATCGTTATATATATATATATGGATATACATGTTTGTGATCTCTACGATGTTTACATGTGATGATGTGTTGTGATGATTTTGATGATGTCTAATCTATAAGCCGTGACAAATTTTTGATGATTTATGTATGTGTAATGGTGTCTTGATGTGATGAATGTCAATCTAAAAATAGGTTATCCATATTATCTGCTATTTGATTGAATTGTCATGGAATATGTGTAAATGTGATTGAATCAAAATGTCGAGATAAAATTTTAACTTACAGGTATTTGTGGAAGAGGCAAGGATTGCAGACACGGTACACATTGTTGAGCTGCAGGACAACAAGATGCAAATATAATAAGATGATAAGGCGTTGAATATGGTGATGAGGCCAAGGACGGTTGTGTATTCGGCTTGGTTATTGGTTGTTGGGCCCAAACAGATGTCGCTAGAGTGGAGCAGTTCATGTGAAGGGTATAGAGGGCTCAAGCGACCAAAGCGATATTCTGTGTCCAACATCTAGCTCCATCAGTGTAACCGATGTGGTAGGTCGATGGAGGAGGCATCTTGTAATATCCCTCGGCTGAACCCAATTGTAAATGTAATATAAGTGTACTTAAGCTGGTGAGTTGTTTTGACATCATTTTTTTAATGCACCTTTCATGGCATAGTGCACGCATGTACTGCACAATAAAATGATGTAGTGTGCACATAACTAGATACCACACACAGTAACTAAAGTGCACGTAGTATGGGGGTTAGTGAACCTCATGTATATGATATGTATTATCGGCTAGTGATCTGGTTATTATAATATGGGATGCTTATGTTTTGGAATTAGGCCAATGCACCTAGATGTTAAAGGCCAGTGCGCCTATTTTGTATATGTCTCATGATTAATATAAAATACATTGTTGTGCACATATTGATCATGATAAAAGAGATGGGGAAATAAACTTTACCAGTAAGGGAAAGCGAGGGCCAAAATTTAAGGGAAAGGGCTAATCTAGAGAGCTTAAGCCAAAAAGGAATATTATATTAATATTTCTTAAAACATAAAGTATGGATAATTATTTTATCCTAAGTTCTAAAGTTGGGGACAAGTGGACCAAAGTAGCTTCCAACATGACAAGTGTCAAGTTGGGGACATGCATACATATCGTGGGGACTTATCTCTTTGGACACTTTCACCATCATTCTGACGAACATCCTTACCATCATTCTCACGATGATTCTTACAATCATATCGCCCATGGTTCCTTCCATCCTTTAGTCATCCAGTCAATGATTCCATGACCATTTTCACTCAGTCAACCAGTTATCCTTGGGACATTCATTTCACAGTATCTAAGCCTGTTTCCATAACCATTTCATGTTGGTGTACATGGTTATCTTGGGAGCGAGATTGAAGAAGTGGGTTGTCAGGCCCTTGGGAAATTGAAGAAGCGGGTTGTCAGGCCTGTGAGAAATTCTCTGAGCGAGAGAATTGTTGGGAATTGATTTCCTAAAGGTGATAAACTACAGCTACAGTGCTCTGAGATTTCCTATCTGACCTGTTTCTAAACCCTAGAAGGGAAGTGGGGCAGGAAAGGGACTATTGAGCAGAGAAGGGGCACACTTCCTTGGGTGGGACAAGCATGTGGGGAATGAGAGGCTATAGGTTGTTAGTTGAGTGAGCACCTGATATGGAGTCTTTCTTGTTGTCTATGAGCCTTTATCCTGGCTAGGAATCCCATTACCTGGGTGGAGTTTAGTCCCAGCTTAGGGGTGACTCACTATTGAGAGTGATGAACAGTGTATTCTAAGGCTGGGAGGTTCATGGACAATCTGTACGCAATTGGTGACAATCTTTCCAAGATAAGTACCAATCATGTGATAAATTTACATGATGCATTTGTTATTTATGTTCTTATGTTACAATTTATCTGTTAAGCCCTAATATTGGCTCATTACCCCTTAATTGGGGCATATTATATTAGTAATTTTATTTTATTTATGTCGGCTTTAGGCCATTAGTTGTAATTATACCTCCTAGTCTCCTATATATACCAAGGAGACATTTTCAT
>ML779185.1:158290-196495 GCA_009831015.1 Picea engelmannii | reverse complement strand
GCCGATTCCCAAAACATTGAAGAATCTTAGAGGATTTTTGGGTTTGACAGGTTACTACCGCAAGTTTGTTCGGAACTATGGAAGAATAGCAACACCTTTAATGGCACTAACTAAGAAGGATGCATTTTCATGGACTCTAGAGGAAACTAAATATTTTGACCAACTTAAAGAGGTGGTGTGTAAAGCTCTTGTCTTGACCACAACAGACTTCACAAAAACCTTTATTGTGGAATGTGATGCCTCAGGAAATGGAATTGGTGTTGTCCTAATGCAATAAGGAAGGCCCCTTGCTTTTGAAAGTTGACCACTCAAGGGAAAGTACTTACACAAACCCATTTATGAGAAGGAAATGATGGAAATACTACATGCATTGAAGAAATGTCATCCTTACCTAATAGGTAGGCACTTCAAGGTCAAAACAGATCATGATAGTCTTAAATACTTCTTGGAACAAAGACTATCTCCAGACGAACAACAAAAATGGGTAACCAAGATATTGGGTTATGATTTTGAAATTGTCTATAAAAAGGGGAAGCAAAATGTTGTGGCGTATGCACTCTCGAGAAAGGATGAACATGTTGAAGCCTTTCTCTATGGTATCTCGATGATCCAACCTAATTGGATAATAGAAGCAAGGGATGAATGGAAGAATGACAAAAAAGAGTGGACTCTCATTCAAAGGTTGCAGCAGGATACCAGTGCATCAGATACATTTACATGGAAAAATGATTCACTATGGTACAAAGATCGCTTATATTTATGTAAGAAATCCCAACTCAAACAAAAGGTACTATTGGAATTGCACACCTCTCCAGTAGGAGGGCACTCAGGATTTTTCAAAAACTTACCATAGAGTCAAGAAGGATTTTTTTTGGGGTGGCCTTAAACTGATGTTCAAAGGTTTGTGGCAGAATGTTTGGTTTGCCAACAAAATAAGGTGGAAACAATTAAGACCCCAGGTCTTTTACAACCATTATCCATCCCAAGTCGGCGTTGGGAGGAGGTTTCCATGGATTTCATCACAGGGTTACCAAAGTCTGAAGGAACGAGTGTCGTCATGGTGATTGTTGATAGACTGACCAAGTATGCACACTTTTGTGCACTCTCTCATCCCTTCCAAGCTAGTACAGTTGCCACCGCATTCATGGAGACAGTTCAAAAGCTACATGGCAGCCTAAATATTATTGTAAGTGATAGAGATCCCATCTTCACTGGACATGTTTGGATAGAATTATTTTCTTGTTTGGGTACTCAATTGGGTCATAGCTCATCGTATCATCCTCAATATGATTCACAAACTGAGATAGTGAACAAATGTCTGGAAGTCTACCTTCGTTGCTTTGTCTCTGATAAACAAACACAATGGTTCAAATGGTTACCCTTGGCAGAATGGTGGTATAATAATTCCTTCAATACTGCAACAAAAATGACACCATTTATGGAACTTTATGGATACCACTCTCCTTCCATCACTTCTTCTCTAAAATAAAAATGTAAGGTTCAGGTAGTGGAAGATCACATCGAGAATAAACAACAAGTTCTCCAAATCTTAAAGGACAACCTGACCATGCCACAGAATCGCATGAAACAACAAGCAGATCAACATCGTAGTGAAAGAATTTTTGAAGTAGGGGATTGGGTGTTTTTAAGACTACAACCATACAAATAGATGTCCCTCAAGCAAGCCAAGAAGGATAATAAAGTATCACCAAAGTACTATGGCCCTTATAAGGTGTTGCAAAATATTGGTACTATGGCATACAAATTGGAGTTGCCTGCATATTCACGAGTACACCCAGTTTTCCATGTTTCATTCTTAAATAAGGTTATACACGACAAGATCCCAGTTCAAACTATATTTCAAGAACTTGATGAGGAAGGAAAAATCATATTGGAGCCTGAAGCCATCACTGACACAAGAATTCGCCAGCTGAGGAATAGATCCATTTCAGAGTATCTCATTAAATGGAGGAAACTAGCGGCTGAAGATTCCACTTGGGAAGATGATTCTTTTATACAGAAGCATCCAGAGTTACTCAAGTGTTGCAGACAACACTTGTCTCAAGGGGAGGGTCATGTTAAGCCCTAATATTGGCTCATTACATCTTAATTGGGGCATATTATATTAGTAATGTTATTTTATTTATGTTGGCTTTAGGCCATTAGTTGTAATTATACCTCCTAGTCTCCTATATATACCAAGGAGACATTTTCATTTTGAATCATCTTTTACTTGAACATTTAAGTGGGGTAAAAGGAGGTTTCCCCCTCGAAGAGGCTTATTATCTAAAATTATCTCTTTTTCAAGGTGTTGAGTACTTTTTCTTAGGTTTTTCTATGCTATATTGATATTTGGTTCTTAACATTATCATATGTTTGATTATAACTGTTTGTATGTTCATGGGTATTTCCCTGTATATGTTGCATGTCTATGTTTACTGTTATTTCAATATGAAATCGTATATTTACATAACATAATTGTTTGTTTACGTTATATGTAAGGATTCCGCAAGAGTGTTGTATGTATATGTTATAATTGCATGCAGTGCAAAGAGAAAATTTATATGGCATAGCTCAGTTGAAACACATACCTGAAGTGCTCTTTCTGTCTTCTGCACTTCCTACCCAATCTGAGTTTGTGAATCCATGAAGTTGTATATCGTTGGATGCAGTATATCTCAAGCCATAGTTTATTGTTCCATGAATATATATTAATACATGTTTTGCAGTTATCCAATGCTCATGTCTCGGTTCCACCTGGAACTGGCTTAGTGTATTCACGGGAAAACAAATGTCTCGTCGCGTATTTACTAAATACATCAATGACCCAATTAGTTGTCGATATAGAGATGGATCTACTGGATCATAATCTGGATCCTTTACTTTTCTTATATCCGCATTCATCGGAGTGTCCATGGACTTACAATCCATCATTCCAAACTTCTGAAGGATCTTTATTGTGTACTTTCCTTGTCCAAGGAATACTTCACCATGCTTCTGCCATACTTCTAGTTCCGAGTAGTAATGCATAAGACCTAGATATTTCATATCAAATTTAGAAGCTAGTTCCTTCTTGCACTGTATGATGAGAGAATCTTCACCTGTTATGAATAGATCATCAACATATAGTAGTAGAATTACAGGTGCATTGTCCATGACTTTGTAATAGAGGTTTGGATCTACATGAATCTTGGAGAAACCAAGCCTTGTTAAATAGCTATCCATTCTAGCATACCAAGCTCTTGGAGATTTCTTGAGTCCATATAGGGCTTTCTTCAATCTACAAACATGAGTGTCTTTGGAATGTACCTCAAATCCTTAGGGTTGTTCAATATATACTTCTTCTTCAATTGCTCCATTGAGGAAAGTTGTATTTACATCCATCTGATGTAAGTTCCATCCCATGGAAGCGACAAGAGATATAATAGCTCTGATGGAAGTATATCTAGTCATAATCTTCTCCCTCCTTCTAGGAGAACCCTCTACCTACGAATCTTGCCTTGTATTTATCCATGCTTCTGTCTGCTACATGTTTGATCTTATATACCCATTTTGAAGTTACCATTGATTTCTCTTTAGGTCTCAGTACGATTTCCCATACATCATACTTCATAATGGATTGATTTTCTTCCGTCATAGATTCTTTCCATTTTCCCTTTTGAATTGGTTCTTCAAATGTGGTAGGTTCTTCATCTAGAATCTTCATCATGTATGCTACATAACTTGAGAATCTTTTAGGTCTTTTACTCTTTCTGAATGTTCCTTCTGGAACCTTGAGTCTTTATGCATCTTGCAGGGTAGCTTCAAGACAAGCTGGTCAATTGTTGGTCTTGGGTATGATATCTGAATCCATGTTTTCACATGGTTCCATAGGATGATCAGGTTGTTCCTTTTCATCATTTTCGTTTTCTGTGTTTTCTTCATTAGGTTCTTCAATCTCTTCTTCTTCAATAGTTTCTTCTATGGATTTCTTGAAGATTTCATTGAATGTTATGTCTCTGCTAACTTCGATCTTTTGTTTCTTTGGAATATATATTCTATAGGCTTTGGATGAATCACTGTATCCTACGAATATCCCCTTATTTCCTAAGGGTTCTAGTTTATTCTTTTTGTCCTTGGGAATGTGATAATAAACAAGGCATCCAAATACTCTTAGGTTTTCCACATTAGGTTTCTTAACTGAGAAGGATTATTTTGGTGTCATGTCCTTTAATATACGATGAGGACTTATGTTTTGCACATATATTTTTGTCATTGTTGCTTCTCCCCATAAGAACATGGATAGACCTTGATCATTTAGTAAGGCTTTTAAGGTTTCTTCAATAGATCTGTTCTTTCTTTCTGCTACACCATTTTGTTGAGGGTTGTGAGGAACAATCAGCTCCCTCCTAATCCCTGCCAATTTGTAGAATGCAACAAATTCCTTTGATGTGTATTCTCCACCATTATCTACTCTTAGCATCTTGATCTTCTTATTTGTGATATTTTCTATCTATGCTTTGAATTATTGAAACTTGTTGAATACTTCGTCTTTTGTCTTTAGTAGGTATAACCAAGTCTTTCTTGAATAGTCATCTATGAAGATTACGTAGTAAGAATATTCTCCTAGATATTTTACTGGCATCGGACCGCAAACATCTGAGTGTATCAGATCTAGAATATCCTTAGATCTGTTATTGCTACTTGGGAATGGTTTCTTGATATTCTTCCCAAGAGCACATATTTTGTAGATTCCTTCATGTGTAGACTGTAGCTATGGTATTCCTTCAACCATTCTTTTGAGAAAGGGTAATGCTTGATAATCAATATAAGCATACCTTCTATGCCAAAGTTCATTAGGGTTGACTTTGTCATGTACAAGAGCTTCTTCATATTGTTCTAGTAGTTTGTACAAATTTCCTTCATGACTTCTGATAGCCCTAGCATTCTCTATGCTGGAGTCTTTATGCCATGATAATACTTTTCCATCCACGAAGGCTATTATGTTTCCTTTGTCTTCTAGGTAGGATATGGATAGAAGATTCTTTTCTAAACCAGGTACATATAAAACATTGCTTAAGTGAACATAGTTACCTATTTTCATTTTGATGGAGGTTTGTCCAAATCCTTCCACGGGGTAAGTGGTTTTGTCTCCAAGCTCTACCTTGTATGAGGTATTCTTCTCATTTAGATTTGAGAGTCTGGCTTGATCTCCCATCATGTGCCTAGAATATTTGTTATCGATTATCCACATGTCATCTTCAATCATTCTAATGAGTGATGAGTAGTGTAGAAGACTGATTGTTTTACTCATGTCTTTGGTTGACTGGTAACTGGTCATGCCTTGATCCAAAACTTCAACTTCATCATTTTTGTCTTCTAAAAGAGCCAAAAGGTGTGTTGAGTTAGGGTGCATCTGAATATCTTCTCTTTGTGTGAGATTCTCCATCACAAGGTGTCAGATCTGAGATTTAGGGTTTCTACAACTCCTCCTGCTAGTAACCCTAGCGATAGCGTCTTGGAAGTTTCTTATGCTAGTAACCCTAATGCAATCCCTCAGCTAGATTAATATCCTAGAGGCTATGTTTCCTTCCAGCATTTCAACTGAATGAAGGAGGTGTGGGCCCATAACCCTTTATAATATGAAGTATTGTGCTCGTTTTACCATTGACAATACCCTTGTCACCCAACCATAGGCCGAAGCCACCCTCTGAGCACCTTGACCTTGACAGAGAAAGGAATCCTGGTAGAAATTCAATAGCCAAGAGAGGCTAATGCACCAAGCAAGAGGTAACCAAGATGATCAGATAGTCTCACCCAAAAACTGGCACAACACCTTCCCCAGGACTTCTGCACAAAACTATTGGACTGCAGTGCGCAAAAACTGCTCTCTGCAATTCTGAGAAGTGTGAATAATGAGAGACTGGCACCCTGTATTTATAGTAATTCTGGCAGGCTTACCTTAGCCAACTTCTCCTTCTGGGTACTAATTAATTCACATTAATTATATTTCTGTAGCCGACATCTTGTCTAGGGTTTCCTTCATTTCTTTGCTTCCTTCCGGAACATACTAATATTGTCAAAGGTCACAATAGAGGTTCATACCTCCCGAAGCTACCATAATATCAACAAATAATGGGTATGTTACAGTATGTTCTGTAGCGAGAGAATGAAAGCGTTCCCTCATGTAGCCTGGTCTTTGTAGGCTGGGAATGTTACAAAGACAGTTTCATAGCTAAGTAAAGCATCTGAGGAGTGGCATGCCTGGTCGGTGTGAGGTCGGGGATGTTACAGTATGGTATCAGAGCCTCAGTTCCAACACTAAGCCTGGATGGTCCAGAAAGGTTCAGTTGAAGTGAATATTCACAAGAGATTAATTTCGAAGTGACCAAATTAAAATTCACAGAGCGTCCATGGAAAATGTTGGCATCCAAGTGTGCGCAGTAAATTGTGGCGTCGAGTGGAAGAATATTGTGTGTGGATGCACATGTTGAATATAGAATTGCGCAGTGAGCACACACATAGTAATGTGCACGTCGTGTGCACAGCATTGCAAAACCCAGAGGAGTTGGTTGGTGCATGCATAGTATGAGTATAATTTGTCTCATGACAGTGTATTCAATGGTGCGCGCAGATTATTGTGTGCAGTGAGGCATATTGAACTTCCGCATGGTGCAATGCATAGGGAGAAATGCATGTGGAATATCAGTATGCGATACCAAAACTGTGCACAATGGATATTGGCTCACAACGCAAAAGTAGTGTGCGCAAGTTATTGGCACGACAGAGAAGAAATGCATAGTGGATATAGGTGCACGGAAGCACAATTTACCTTGTGGTGTTGTTGTGCATGATAAATATGGGTGTATAGGTTTAATTTTAGTGCGCACGAAGTCGTTTGGAAGGAAATGAGTCTAAGTTAATAGAAAATTTGCATGATATTAGAGGAAAAAGAAATACACAACCGCATCGGAGCATTATTTAAAATGAATTCAGAGTTGGTTGTGAAGAAATAAATATAATCTAAATTGTTAAGCCGAGAGCATTTTAGGGAATAATTTTGAGCTTTATATTCCTCCAATTCAAACAAATGGAAGTGAAATATAAGCTTACAAGAAAAGCATACTATGAAATAAAACAAGACTCATAACACCATCGGTTAGAATCTTGTAATAAAGAGTCCAAAGTCCGCTTCTGCATTTATATAATCGTATTAATCCCAAAATTACAAAAAAAAAAGGGAATGATAACAGTTATCATATTGTAAAAGGATCGTTTAAGAATAGGCCTATCATCTCTGGAGTCCCTTACCTCTGCTACCCCCCCTATTCCAAAATTTTCTAAAATATACTTAATTTTAGTTGATGACTCATTTCAGCTTAGCGATCTCCTCCTTTAAAGAATCTAACTAGACCGGTTGACTCTCTCCAACACTTTCAGTCATTTCAACTGTGGTTTCCTTCTTCTGTTTCTTGCTCCTTTTATTCTTAGCAGCTAGCCTGCTGATGACTAAATCCTTCATAGTGGGATTCAGCCTGACTTCCAACTATGAGTCTATAGCCGACTATGTGTGGAATTTTGTCACTAGAATGTGAGAAAGTACCCTTTCCTCCTTATTCACAGGAAAGTCTAGCATGTTACCCGAATAACCAATCTCACTAGATTTAGCCTTTTCCATGTGCCTCAGTTTGTGGATACCGAAATGCTTTTATAGAGAGTAGAAAGTCGAGCAATTTGGAGATTACTCCATTTATGGATAAACTGATGTCTCCATACTTGAGGATTGGTACTTATAGAATCCCAATTATGAAGCACGGATAGACTACTTACAATTAAGTTGGGTTTCCATGCTCGGATAATCCATTTCAAATAATTATCTTTTGAGTTCATTACATGGCGGTGTTAAGCTGACATCATACAGTTCTGAAGTACCGAACGAGTGAAACGGGGTGATTTGAATAGCTATCACCCGTTCCACGAGTGGTATATTTGAAATTTTCAAACACGTGATACCACATCTTGGTGAAAGTGGTTTTGGAAAACCGCCTTTTTCCCAGATGTATCTCTGAAGGAGTCACACGTCTATGTTCTCAAGACTTGGGTCTTGTCTAGAATTTTCATGGTGATAACACCAGGAAATCAGGAGAGATAATTCTGATGTATATATGGAACCAAAATGGTTCATATTTTTCATGAATTGTTGAATTGTTAACCTGATAAGTTTTGATGGTTACACGTTTTGCAAAATTAACAATAACTACATCAGATCAGATCAGTGCAGCATCCATAGGAATGGAAGAGGCACAAGATAATTATAGTCATCCAGATGAGAGAAGAGGGATGGATCTCCATTTGCGCATTGAAGGAACAAACTCCAATGGACATGGAGAAGAAAAGAAATTGGTTAAGGAGAGTGGCTCAAGAAAATCTGGAAGTCACAAGCCTTCAGATCAAAAAATAAAAGAAAGAAGTGTTAGAAGACACCACCATCATTCCCCAAGGCATTCCAATAAGAGAACAAGCAGTAGCTCAAGTCCATCCCCTGTTAGAAGGCATAAGAGGTCTAGGGTGGATGAGATACGAGGATAAATGAACAAAATCAAACCTCCTACATTTGATGGTGAGCACAAGAAGGATGAAGATGCATAAACATGGTTGTTGGGAATGAGAATGTATTTTCAATCGCATAATTATCTTCTCATGTAGAGGGTATAATTTCTATCTATCAACTCAAGGGAAAGGCCTCCATGTGGTGGGATCAGCTTGTGCAGGTGCAACACATTAAAGATACAAGTGTTACTTGGAGGGAATTCAAGAATTATTTTGAGAAGAAATACTTGACTAAGAGATACTACGACAAGAAAATGAAAGAGTTCTTTAAACTCAAGCTTGGAAGTATGACCATAGATGAATATGATATAAGGTTTCTAAAACTATTGAAGTGTGTCTCTTTCATCAAGGATGAGATAGTCAAAATTCAAATGTATTTGAGTGGATTTCCATCATTCATCAGTGACCAAATACAATATGATGAACCTACGACATTGGAAGAGACCATAAGGCGAGATAAATACCTATATGATCAGCATAAAGCAAGGCCATCTTTCCAAAAGGCTTGGGAAGACAGAAAAGAAATTCAAGATGAATCAGAGGAAGAAGGGAGCTAAGCCACCATTCTTCAGAAATAATCCACAGGGACAGAAAATGCCTAAAGAAACCAGAACGATTGACATAGGGAGTCAAGGGCCAAGACAACCACTTATTCAATGTTGGGGCTGTAAGGGAGATCATAGGTTCAGAGGTTGTCCTGAAAGAAGTGAAAAAGGAAGGGTTGTTCATAATGTACAACAAGATGAAACAGTGGAGGACATGGGAAGATATGTGCCAAGGATCTATGTAGCCCTAGACAACAAGCAAGCAGAGTATCAGTCCCACATGATTGAAGTGGAAGGTATGATCAACAACCAAACCATTGCTATTTTATTTGATTCAGGAGCTATTCATAGTTATGTAGACCCAAAGATGGTGGAAAATTTTCATTTTCCAAGAAGCAAGAATGGGAAATCTTGGTTGGTGCAGCTGGCTACAGGAGCCAAAAGAAAAGCTAATGATATGCTTAAGTCATGCCTCATGGACATGAATGGACTGAACACCAAGGCAGATTTGAACATCTTTCCTTTAAGTTCCTATGACTCTCTAATTGAGATGGATTGGTTGGACCAACATCATGATCTCCTAGAATGTCATAAAAAAGCATTTACTTGCTTGGATGAGGAAGGGAAGCTAAGGAAAGTGCAGGGAATTCCTAGAGCGTCAACCATTAGAGAAATTTCAGCATTGCAAATGAAGAAATGTTACAGAAAAGGATGTCAAATATTTGCAGCTCATATAGAAGAGACACCTAAAGATAAGAAACCAAATTTGGAAGATTATGAAATCCTGAAATAATTTGAAGATCTGTTCAGCGAAGTACTAGGACTACCCCCAAAAATATACATTGATTTCTCTATGAATCTAATGCCTGGAGTAGCTCCAGTGTCAAGGACTCCTTACAGAGTGAGTACACCAGAATTGAAGGAGTTTCAAATGCAGCTAGAAGAACTTCTGAAGAAGGGGTATATATGCCCAAGTGTGTCACCTTGGGGTGCTCCAGTCTTGTTTGTAAAAAAAAAATATGGAACATTAAGATTGTGCATTGACTTCAGACAATTGAATAAAGTCACTATTAAGAACAAGTATACTCTTCCAAGGATTGATGATCTCTTTGATCAATTGAAGGATGCAAAGATATTTTCAAAGATAGATCTCAGATAAGGATACCATCAGGTAAGGATTAAAGAATAAGATATCAGCAAGACCGCCTTCAGGTCAAGGTATGGTCATTATGAGTTCACAGTGGTGCCATTTGGTTGTCAAATGCACCAGTTGTTTTCATGTGCTTAATGAATGGTGTTTTACGATAATATTTGGACATGTTTGTCATTGTCTTTTTGGATTAAATTATTATATATTCTAATTCATAGGTAAGATCATTCATGGGTCTTGCACGCTACTACAAAAGATTTATTGAAGGATTCTCAAAGATTGCACACCCAATCACTTCCTTGCAAAGAAAGGGTGTGAAGTTTCAGTGGACATTGGATTGCAAAAAGAGTTCCCAACACTTGAAACAAGTACTGACAAGTGCTCCAATACTAAGGATTGTAGAACCAAATGAAAATTTCATTGTATGCACAGATGCATGTAATGAAGGACTTGGTGGAGTCCTCAATCAAAATGGGTTTGTCATATGTTATGAATCAAGGAAGTTGAAGGAGCATGAAAGAAATTATGCCACTCATGATTTGGAGTTGGCAACCATAGTGAATTCCTTGAGGAAATGGAGACAATACCTCATGGGGAAAAGGTTTGAGCTAAGAACATACCACAATGGTCTGAGATATTTATTTGATTAGCCAAATCTAAATGCTAGGCAAAGCAGATGGTTAGAATTTCTAAGTGAATATGACTTTGATATAAAGAATATCAAGGGGAAAGAGAATAAAGTGGTTGATGCACTCAGTAGGAGGGTGAATGAACTACATACTACAACCATTAGCATGTATCAGACTGATATTAAAAGAAAAATTATAGAGGCTACAAATGCAGATCTGCAATACAGAGAATTGGCAGCAAAGCTACAACAGGGTAAGATACCACAAAAGGTGGATAATTATAATTTGGGAATAAATGGAATACTATTGCACAAGAACAAAATTTTTGTTCGAAATGTCCAAGACTTGAAATGTATGATTTTGCATGAAATGCATACTGTCCCTTATGCAGGGCACCCTGGATATCAAAAGATTGTGGCAGCGATCAAGAGCCATTACTTTTGGCTGAGTATGAAGAGAGAGATCGTTGAATACGTCACTAGATGTATGGAATGCCAGAAAGTTAAAGCTGAGCATAGGCACCCAGCAGGGTTGTTGCAACCTTTGCCCATTCCTAAATGGAAGTGGGAAGTGGTGAAAATGGATTTTATTACAGGATTGCCCAGAACAGGCAAGTTGCATGATTCGATCATGGTAGTGGTGGACAAGCTTACAAAAGCTGCCCATTTTACTCTACTGAAAACTACTCATAAGGCAGAGATGTTGCTGATATTTTCATGAAGGAAGTGGCATGATTGCATGGAATTCCTAAAACAATTGTGTCTGACAGAGACCCGAAATTTACCTCGAATTTATGGAAAGGATTGTTCAAAGGATTCATAATGAATATAAACATTAGTACAACTTATCATCCTGAGTCTGATGGATAGACAGAGAGGGTGAACAGAGTGATAGAAGACATACTAAGAATGTATGTGATGGACAAACCATTGAAATGGGAAGACTACCTGCACTTGGTAGAATTCACTTACAACAATGGGTATCAGGGATCGTTGAAGATGAGCCCATTTGAAGCACTTTACGGAAGAAAGTGAAATACTCCAATGAGTTGGTTTAATCTAGCTGATAGGACAGTAGTTGGGTCGGAGTTGTTGAAGGAGATGGAGGACCAAAAGATAAAAATTAAGCAGAATTTAAAAGATACCCAAGACAGGAAGAAAAGTTATGTCGATAAGAACAGAATCCACAGAGATTTCAAAGTGGGTGATCATGTTTTCCTGAAGGTGAAAGCTAACAAGATTTCCCCAAAGTTGGGAAGCTATGCCAAGTTGGCAGCTAGATTTTGTGGGCCATTTAAAATCCTAGAGAGGATTGGCCCAGTTGCTTATATGATTGCATTGTATGCATCTATGTCTGTTCATAATGTATTCCATGTATCATTACTAAAGAAATATATACCTAATGCTAATCATGCTATTGATTGGAATGTGATTCAGGTGGAGCAAGAAGGCACTTTTCAAGTGCATCTAGTGCACATTTTGGACCGAAAAATCAAGCATCTCTGCAATCGAGCCATAGGACTTGTAAAGGTCCAATGGACCTGGTACGGTCCTGAGGACACTACTTGGTTGCATGAGGATGAAATGCGGACATAATACTTGCATCTTTTTGAGGATTTTTGAAAACTTTGTTGTATATGTGTATATGATGCACTAAGGCCAGTGCATAAATAAGGAGAGGGGATTGTAATATCCCTCGACCAAACCCAATTGTAAATGTAATATAAGTGTACTTAAGCTAGTGAGTTTTTTTGACATCATTTTTGTAATGCACCTTTCATGGCATACTGCGCACATGTATTGTGCAGTAAAATGATGTAGTGTGCACATAACCGGATACCGCGCATAGTAACTAAAGTGCACGTAGTATGGGGGTCAGTGAACCTCATGTATATGATATGTATTATAAGATGGTGAGACAGTTATTATAAGCTGGGATGCTTATGTTTTTTAATTAGGCTAGTGTGCCTAGACGTTAAAGGCCAGTGCACATATTTTGTAAATGTCTCATGATTAATATAAAATACATCGTTGTGCACAGACCGACCACAATAAAAGAAATGGGGGACTAAACTTCACCAGTAAGGGAAAGGGAGGGCCGAAAGTTAAGGGAAAGGGATATTCTAGAGAGCTTAAGCCAAAAATTAATATTATATTAATATTTCTTAAAACATAAAGTATGGATAATTATTTTATCCAAAGTTCTAAAGTTGGGGACACGTGGACCAAAGTAGCTTCCAACATGACAAGTGTCAATTTGAGGACATGCAAACATATCGTGGGGACATAGATCTTTGGACACCTTCACCATCATTCTGACAAACATCCTTACCATCATTCTCACAATGATTCTTACGATCATCTCGCCCATGGTTCTTTCCATCCTTTAGTCATCCAGTCAATGATTCCATGACCATTTTCACTCAGTTGGTCAGTTATCCTTGGGACATTCATTTCACAGTATCTGAGCTTATTTCCATAACCATTTCCTATTGGTGTACCCGGTTAGCTTGGGAGAGGAATTGAAGAAGTGGGTTGTCAGGCCTGTGGGAAATTGAAGAAGCGGGTTGTCAGGCCTATGAGAAATTCTCTGAGTGAGAGAAATGATGGGAATTGATTTCCTAAAGGTGATAAATTGCAGCTACAGTTCTATGAGACTTCCTGTCCGGCCTATTGTTGAAGCCCTAGAAGGGAAGTGGGGTAGCCAAGGGATTGTTGAGAAGAGAGGGGCACACTTCCTTGGGTGGGACAGGCATGTGGGAATGAGAGGTTGTAGGATGCTAGTTGAGTGAGCACCTGAGATGGAGTCTTTCCTATTGTCTATGAGCCTTTATCCTAGTTAGGAATCCCTTTACCCAGGTGGATTTTAGTCCCAGCTTGGGGATGACTCATTGTTGAGAGTGATGAACAGTGTAGTATAAGCTTGGGAGGTTCATGGACGGTCTGTACACAGTTGGTGACTGTTTTAACAGATATCAAAATTGACTGTGTTGCCCAAGAGATGGACATTCAATACAAGAAGTGTCTGGATGAATGGGCTACTGACCCTAAGGTCAAGTGTGTTCTTGTTGAGGGAAGTTCACCTCGGGATTTTTCTGCAGGCTGGATAGAAAATGGATATAATAGCAACCTTTGCACTCACAAAGAGGACAATGCAGATTTCCACACTGATGATATATTGTTTTGAGATTCCAACACTATTATAGATAGTGAAGTATGCAGGCAGATCATTTTCATTCCTATCCCTATAACAATTCCCATCTGCTCCCTTGAACAGGTATGTAATGATGTAGTTGTTTCTGATTTAATAGGCAAATATTTTATTGACAAAAATCAGACCACCTTCGTTCTAAAACATGAAGGTGATATTGCTAATGGATATGACAAAACTACTGGATGATTGGAGACCTGAGTAGTTTGGTGAGGTCAATAGTGATCTAAACAGGGAACATCAACCAAAATATATGAATCATTTTCATGCCAGTGTTCCAGTCTGTCTGGAAAATGTGGGTGAAATTTTAAATAATCAAAGTTTTGATACAACCTTCCCATGGTTTTTGGCACATAACTTGCACTCAAGCTTAGAACAGAACAACAAGGGGATCTTGTTACAACTTTTTGGTGATGATTGTAAATATGATTAGGATGGTTATGATGCCCTGGACTGGTAGGAGAAATGTACAGAAATGCATTTGGGTTCTTTCTGAATTTTTACATGACAGAGCCATCGGAACCAACATAATATAGTTTGAAAGCCCTATAGATGATAAAATACACCACCCTTTCTCAAATTCATCTTGGATGCAATATGAACTCAAAAGGACCCTGAGCATTCATGAACCACCTTTTGGATCCGAACAGGATAGTAACAGAGCTATCATGCTTTATTTTGATGGTTTCCTTATGCCTGAAGTTGGAAATTATTGTGATAAAGGCATGGACATGTCTAATAGTAGCGCCTCCAATGTTCTGGAGAGTAAATTTGAGCGATCCTCTGACGTCAAAATATGTGGAGAATTCCCATTGGAATTTGAATGTAGAAACCCATAAAACCTATATTTTTCACTTTGATAGACCTCTGATTTATGATGATGGTGGTAATATTGTGCCAGAGAAGTCGCTCTGTGAAGATCCTCATCCGAGAGAAAGAATTTTTGGTGATGAATGCCCATACATCGCAAATGCACAAGAAGACTTTGATCTACGCTCTAACTTCTGTGCATAGATAGAGGATGTCTCTGGGAACTTTGCGTCGAAGGAAAAGCATGGTAAAGTGACGGAATGATCTACCCTCAGTCTAAAAAATGAGTAGAATCCCAGCACTATTGCAACTCACCTACAGCACTCCGATTTTGGCACCTTAGAAAACCGCTCAGATATGAAGTATGAAGAAATCCTGTATGAGGATGTGGGTGTTTTGGTTGATCTGCCCCTAGGTTTTAACCACAACAATGACATGAGTGGGAAAGCATGGGGAAACCAAAGTCATGAGGCATATCATATATATCCTCCCATTGTTAATCCAATTCATGAAATACAAACAGCGGGAACACAGGACGATATTAATCAAAGTTTTAGAGGAGGTAGAAAACGAGCTTCAAGAGAAGGATTATAAGTTAGCTGTAGTTGAATAAAAATTGATTCAAGCACAGATACAGTATGAGAAGGAGAGAAAAAACAAAGAAAAGATTGCATCTAAGATAATCAAAAAGAAAATTATGCAGCAGGACTTGGGAGCTTAGGTAACTGCCAGAATGATCCAAGAGCCAATTCGAGTCTCGTCAGATTTGGGAGGCTTCCAAAACTGGAAGGAATGAAACCCGAGAGTTCATTGTTCTGCATCCTCACCCTCCACCGCGACGGGCACTTGGTCAAACCGACGGGAATGGAACCAGAAAATCCATTGTTGAAAAGAATAAGTTTAGTAAGATTGCCCCCGCTGCATAAATGTGAGGACACAAGACCGCTGAAGGAATTCGAGGAAACATCCAGCCATTCCAGAGGCGAGTTCTGTCCAAGATGTTGTGGTAAATGATCGCTCAAGGAATTGTTCCAGATATCCAGCGTCTGAAGGTTGTGGATATCTCTAATGCTGGGAGGATGACACCCGGCGTTAAAAGCAAAACCAAACGCATGGATTACACGCAGAGATCCCTGTCCACATGTCAATGATTAATAACGGTTCGACGAAGCTGGCAGATGCACCTGGCAGTCGCAGAGTTCTAGAAGACGAACCATTTCGGATTCCCAGAACACTAAGAGTTTTGTTTTAGATTTTTTTTCTTTGAAAAGAGGGGGGGGGGGTAACAGAACAACGGGGGGCGCACATGAGCGCAGAACTGGGAAAGCCTCTGTCAAGAGGGTTTCATTGTAATGACTGAGTTTTTGTAAGCCATTAATGGAGCAATAAAGATGATTTTTCATTTGCGACTGTGAGATTCATCACGGACGATTTTTTTCAGCATGTTTTCTTCTCCTTCAGCTGTGTTAAATCTGTTTGGAATTTATTTGATATGCTCCTTACTCACAGTTGATGTGTTATAATTTCTTTATGTCTTCCTTAATCCATCATGATTGCATTTCATTTTGTTTTCTTCTAATCGATGTGCTTCATTATACTTTAGTACGACCACTACTATAACGAATGGATTTGGGTTTTCTGTAATTGTTTGATGTCTTTCCTCTGCACCAGCTATCAGCGGTGTAAGACCAGCCTACATTTTCAGAATGTTGCATGTATCCTTTGCTACATCGGCCTTTCCTTTTTCTTTTCGCTACCGCATCATGATTTATCAAAGCACTGAAAGATAGACTTACTTTGCCTCACTTTTCGCAAGTTATTTGATCTCTGCTATTGTCTCTTTTTCTCAGTTTTCATTTGACTCCATGCCCAATGGACCATTTCCTTGGTTTAACCCCCAAACTCCAAAAATCCAAGACCATCTTTTACCCACAAATCTGCCCATATTTTTCACGTTTACTTCAATTTGTTTTGTGACATTTTTCGAGAGATCCCTCTCGGGTTGGAAGAGGGAAGCTCCCAATCCAAAGTGGTTCGAGGTTGCCTCAGAATTGATTTTTCGCAACCCATTTCAGTTCTGAGTGTCAACATCTTATTGGTGTCATTGCTGGGGAATTTCTGAAGTTGATATCTATCCCTGGGAGAACGACATTGTTACAGTCCTATGGCCTAGTTGAGAAGCCGGTCATAGGAAAATATTGGTTGCACATGCTCTGATGACTCCATTAAAAGTTTCTGATGGTGATTTCACTGGCAAGAGAACTCAGAATTGCAACTTTCATGCTAGGTCGCCCAATGGATGGAGGCACCTGGTTTACTGTTCTTGGCACTTTACGATAAAGTGCCCTCCCTAGTTGGAGCCGATGTTGTAACAGATATCAAAATCGACTGCGCTGCCCAAGAGATGGACATTTGATACAAGAAGTGTCTGGATGAATGGGCTACTGACCCTAAGGTCAAGTGTGTTCTTGTTGAGGGCAGTTCACCTCGGGATTTTTCTGCAGGCTGGATAGAAAATGGATATAATAGAAACCTTTGCACTCACAAAGAGGACAATGCATATTTCCACACTAATGATATCTTTTTTTGAGATTCCAACACTATTATAGATAGTGAAGTATGCAGGCATATTGTTTTCATGCCTATCCCTATAACAATTCCCATCTGCTCCCCTGAACAAGTATGTAATGATGTAGTTGTTTCTGATTCAATAGGTAAAGATTTTATTGACAAAAATCAGACCACCTTCGTTCTGAAACATGAAGGTGATATTGCTAATGGATATGACAAAACTACTGGATGATTTGAGACCTAAGTAGTTTGGTGAGGTCAATAGTGATCTAAACAGGGAACATCAACCAGAATATACAAAGCATTTTCATGCCATTGTTCTAGTCTGTCTGGAAAATGTGGGTGAAATTTTAAATAATCAAAGTTCTCATACAACCTTCCCATGGTTTTTGGCACATAACTTGCACTCAAGCTTAGAACAGAACAACAAGGGGATCTTGTTACATCTTTTTGGTGATGATTGTAAAGATGATTAGGATGGTTATGATGCCCTGGACTGGTAGGAGCAATGTACAGAAATGCATTTGGGTTCTTTCTGAATTTGTACATGACAGAGCCATCGGAACCAGCATAATATAGTTTGAAATCCCTATAGATGATAAAATACACCACCCTTTCTCTAATTCATCTTGGATGCAATATGAACTCAAAAGGACCCTGAGCATTCATGAACCACCTTTTGGATCCGAACAGGATAGTGACAGAGCTCTCATGCTTTATTTTGATGGTTTCCTTATGTCTGAAGTTGGAAATTATTGTCATAAAGGCATGGACATGTCTAATAGTAGCGCCTCCAATGTTCTAGAGACTAAATTTGAGTGATCCTCTGACGTCAAAATATGTGGAGAATTCCCATTGGAATTTGAATGTAGAAACCCATAAAGCCTATGTTTTTCACTTTGATAGACCTATGATTTATGATGATGGCGGTAATATTGTGCCAGAGAAGTCACTTTGTGAAGATCCTCATCTGAGAGAAATAATTTTTGGTGATGAATTCCCATACATCGCAGATGCACAAGAAGACTTTGATCTATTCTCTAACTTCTACGCATAGATAGAGGATGTCTCTGGGAACTCTGCGTCGAAGGAAAATAATGGTAAAGTGATGGAATGATCTACCCTCGGTCTAAAAAATGAGTAGAATCCCAGCAGTATTGCAACTCACCTACAACACTCCGATTTTGGCACCTTGGAAAACCGCTCAGATATGAAGTATGAAGAAATCTTGTATGAGGATGTGGGTGTTTTAGTTGATATGCCCTTAGGTTTTAACCACAACAATGACACGAGTGGGACAGCATGGGGACACCACAGTCATGAGGCATATCAGATATATCCTCCCATTATTAATCCAATTCATGAAATACAAATAGTGGGAACACATGACCATATTAATCAAAGTTTTAGAGGAGGTAGAAAACGAGCTTCAAGAGAAGGATTATAAGTTAGTTGTAGTTGAAGCAAAATTGATTCAAGAACAGATACAGTATGAGTAGGAGAGAAAAAAAAAATATTACATCTGAGATAATGAAAAAGAAAATTATGTGGCAGGACTTGGGGGCTTAGGTAACTGCCAGAATGATCCAAGAGCCAATTTGAGTCTCGTCAGATTTGGGAGGCTGCCAAAACCGGCAAGAAACCTGAGAGTTCATTGTTCTGCATCCTCACCCTCCACAGCGACGGGAACTTGGCCAAACCGACGGGAATGGAACCAGAAAATCCATTGTTGAAAAGAATAAGTTTAGTAAGATTGCCCCCGCTGCATAAATGTGAGGACACAGGACTGCTGAAGGAATTCGAGGAAACATCCAGCCATTCCATAGGCGAGTTCTGTCCAAGCTGTTGTGGCAAATGACCGCTCAAGGAATTGTTCCAGATCTCCAGCATCTGAAGGTTGTGGATATCTCCAATGCTGGGAGGATGACACCTGGTGTTAAAAGCAAAACCAAACGTATGGATTACACGCAGAGATCCCTGCCCACATGTCAATGATTAATAACGGTTCGACGAAGCTGGCAGATGCGTCTGGCAGTCGCAGAGTTCTAGAAGATGAACCATTTTGGATTCCCAGAACACTAAGAGTTTTGTTTTAGATTTTTTTTCTTTGAAAAGAGGGGGGAGGTAACATAACGAAGGGGGGCGCGCATGAGCGCAGCACTGGGAAAACCTCTGTCAAGAGGGTTTCATTGTAACGACTGAGTTTTTGTAAGCCATTAATGGAGCAATAAAGATGATTTTTCATTTGCGACTGTGAGATTCATCACAGTCGATTTCTTTCAGCATGTTTTCTTCTCCTTCAGTTGTGTTAAATCTGTTTGGAATTTATTTGATATGCTCCTTACTCACAGTTGATGTGTTATCATTTCTTTATGTCTTCCTTAATCCATCACGATTGCATTTCATTTTGTTTTCTTCTAACCGATGTGCTTCGTTATACTTTAGTACGACCACTACTATAACGAATTTATTTGGATTTTTTGTAATTGTTTGATGTCTTTCCTCTGCACCAGCTATCAGCGGTGTAAGACCAGCCTACATTTTCAGAATGCTGCATGTATCCTTTGCTACGTCGACCTTTCCTTTTTATTTCCTCTACCGCATCATGATTTATCAAAGCGCTGAAAGATAGACTTACTTTGCCTCACTTTCCGCAAGTTATTTGATCTCTGCTATTGTCTCTTTTTCTCGGTTTTCATTTGACTCCATGCCCAATGGACCATTTCCCTAGTTTAACCCCCA
This sequence comes from Picea engelmannii, assembly GCA_009831015.1. Taxonomy (NCBI): domain Eukaryota; kingdom Viridiplantae; phylum Streptophyta; class Pinopsida; order Pinales; family Pinaceae; genus Picea; species Picea engelmannii. Next base: position 176,249 of record ML779185.1, on the reverse strand, counting down.
AACTCCAAAAATCCAAGACCATATTTTACCAACAAATCTACCCATCTTTTTCACGTTTACTTCAATTTATTTTGTGACATTTTTCGAGATATCCCTCTCGGGTTGGAAGAGGGTAGCTCCCAATCCAAAGTGGTTCGAGGTTGTCTCGGAATTGATTTGCCGCAACCCATTTCAGTTCTGAGTGTCAACAGTGACAATCTTTCCAAGATAAGTACCAATCGTGTGATAAATTTACATGCTACATTTGTTATTTACGTGATTATGTTATAGTTTATCATATGTGTGATTATAATTGTTTGTATGTTCATGGGAATTTCCCTGTATATGATGCATGTATGTGTTTATTGTTATTTCAGTATGAAATAATATATTTACAAAATGTAATTGTTTATTTAAGTTATATGTAAGGCTTTCGCAAGAGTGTTGTACGTTTATGTTATAATTGCATGCAGTTTGAAGAGAAAATTTATATGGCATAGTTCAGTTGAATACTAGGTATGTTACAGTATGTTCCACAGTGAGAGAATGAAAGTGTTCCCTCGTGTATCCTGGACTTTGTAGGCTGGGAATGTTACAAAGATGGTTTCAGAGCTAAGTAAAGCATATGGGGAGTGGAATTCCCGACCGGTGTGAGGTCGGGGATGTTACACATCTGCCAATAACACAAATGGTAGATCAGACATAAGGGATGGAGAAAAAGAAGATTAAAAACTCTATAAAACATGTACAAAAAAGAAAAAAATCCTAGTGTAGACTAACTATGCTTAGGCATAAAATTTCTTTAAGTACAACCTGTTGATGGGTTCTTTGAAAGGGTAGCCTTCGGGAGAGGCCAGGAAGTATGCACCTTTAGTGAGGTAGTGTTGGATGATGTAGGGTCCATGCCATAATGACTCAAATTTTCCATGCCCGAGGGTATCATGAGCGATATCGTAGGTAAATACGAGGTCTCCTTCATTAAATGAGCGAAGGTTGACATGGCAGTCAAAGGTGGCCTTCGACCATTTTTTGGTTGTCTCATTGTTTTGTAATGAAGACCGAGGGTCTTCATATAGTGACTCTAAGTTCAGCAAGAACTTCTCCATTAGAGTCAGGTAATAGCTCGATAGTAGTGCGCAATGTGGGAATTTCACACTCAATGGGGGGAGTGGCTTCGACCCCATGGACGAGATGGAATGGTGTAAAAGTAGTGGCAGTTTTAACTGTCGTGCAATAATCCCATAGTGTTGAAAACAACATATGATGCCAATTGGTCTTATGTTTATTGATAGTACACCGCAACATGGTTTTGAGGACCTTGTTGACTGCCTCTACCTATCCATTGGACTGAGGGTAGTAGGGTGAGGCAAACTCCTGAGAGAAGCCTAAATTTGAGGAAAGTTAGATGACGAGCTCATTCTCAAAGTGTTTGTCATAATCGGAGACTAGCTGAAGTGGTACTCTGAAGCGGGAGATGATGTGATTAAAGAAAAACTATGTCGCGGTGTCAATAGTCTTGTTGAAAGTAGGCATGGCTTCGACCCATTTGATGAAGTAATTGACTGTCATGATGATGTACCCATGTCCATTGCTAGATGGAGGGTTTCAAGTCATGAATTCAATGCCCCATTTGAAAAAGGGTTCGACAGTGATGACTGGGTGTAGAAGAGAGGGTGGTGCTTGTGATTTGTTTGCATAAAGTTAGCATTTGTCACATCGTTTCATGACGTGGATGCAGTTGTGAAACAATTTGGGCCTGAAGTAGCCTTCTCGAATGATATTCTGGGTGGTGTACATCCCTAAGAAATGTCCACTACAGACACCATTCTGAAAATCATTCAATACTCTGTTGGATTCATCGATGGACAAACATCGACGGAGTATCGTGTCGACCCCTCGTCGATATAAGATGTCACCAATAAAGACATATTGAGGGGCTTGATGGAGAATGTGTTGACGATCATCTCTGGAGAGGCGAGACCCAAAATTTTGTGTTCAAATATAGACGATAAGGTCTCCATACTAGGGGTCATCCGAGGGGATGTAGAAGAGGTGTTCATCGGGGAAGTCTGTATTGACAGGCGAACTAGAAGCATCTAAGCGAAATGTTGTGATGAGTTCGGTGAGGATGAGCTCTTTCTTGATTTTGGCAGTTGAAAACTCTAGCTCATACTCTTGAAGGATGATGATCCATCAGGAAAATTTATCGTTAACTTTCCATCGACTAAGAAAGTATTTCATGGGGTTGGAATCTTCCATGACTTTGGTAGAGCGAAGCAAGATATAATGACGTAGTTTTTGGACTGCGAGGTTGAGTTTTTCTTCATGGTTGTATTTCAGGGGTGGTCCTAAAAGGCTTTTACTGATGTAGTAAATGACATGTTCACAGCCATCATCCCCTAGTTGGATGAGAACTCTTTCTACTGAAACGACTGAGGCCGATAAGTAGAGGATGTAGTCATGATCATAGTCGGTTGGAATAATCAATGGGGCATTGGAGATCACCACTTTTAAATCATCAAAAGTGGTTTGGTCATGTGCATCCCATCAAAATGGGATATAGTGACGCAGTAGGTGAAGAAAACCATGCACACGAGTGGCGTAGTCGAGGACAAAGCATTACAAAAAGTTGGCTTTGCCTTGTAGGCTCTGCAGCTGGTGCAAATTCCAGGCTGGTGAAATTTTGGTGATGGATTGGACCTTGAGGGGGTCCATCATGATGCCATGTTGGGAAACTATGAACCCAAGGAGGCATCCAACGGTTACACAGAATACATACTTGAGGGGTTTCAAGCGGATATTGTACTGACGACATCATTGAAAGACAACTCGTAAGTCATCTAGATGTTGCATTCGTTTCTTGGATCGAATAGTGAGGTCGTCCAAGTAACAGAGAATGATGCAAGCGAGATCATGGAAAACATAGGTCATGGCTCATTGGAACGTCGCACCGGTGTTCTTGAGTCCAAAAGGCATGACACGATATGAAAATGTAGTCCATGGGGTGGTGAATGTGGTTTTATACTAATCTGTTGGGTGGATCTGTATTTGATTGTAGCCAGAGAATCTGTCCATGAAGGACAAGGCTTCATGGTCGGTGCAATCATCGATAATTTGGTCAATGAAAGGTGTAGGAAAGTTTTCTTTTGGACAAGTGTGATTGAGATTGCGAAAGTCAGTGCAAAAATGAATGGTTCCCTGTGCAGACGTGGATGGAAACCCATGACGTGTATGTGATGGGGTATATGAAATTGGCAGTGTAGTTTCTCAATTTTGGATTTGATGTCCACTTCTTTGGATGGGTGTAGTGGGCGTTTCTTTTCACGTACAGGGGTGATATATGCCCATGTGTTGATGCAGTGTTTGACAATAGAAGAATCAAGGCCAGGCATTTATGTCTATGACCAAGCAAAATTGTCTCAGTATTCCTAGAAGAGAGCTTTGTAATCTGTGAGTTCTTCCAAGGAGCATGCGGCACCAATGGTGATTTCCTCTATGATTCCTGGTTTGATGGAAATGTCAATTTTGACAGTGGGGGAGATGTTGGCCATGTTGTCATCTTCAAAAGCATCGGGGGTAGGGATAGGGTTGTTGAACGAGTCTATATGCCCTGATGGGATGAAATCATTAGTTTGGATTGTGTCTATGGAGTCTTGGTTAGGAGGGTCAAAGGATTCCTGTGAGAGAAAGAGCGCTCTATGATGGAGCGCATTCCATGGGAAATCAGGGGCAGTTAGTTATTCTAGGATATCTTCATTGCAGTGAAAAATGCAGGAATGAAGGGGGTCCGGGGAAGTAACGTTGGTGACTGTCCCCGTTTAATTGTCTTCGGGTGGAAAACACGTAAAGGGGGTGGAGTGAATAGGTTGCGAAAATTCGCTCGACATGAACCAAATCTCAAGGTATTGTGGGTTAAAAATTGTGGTTGGTCGTAAGATTTCCATGGGGAAATGAACCAGATAATTGGGGGGGATTTGGGGGTAAATCCTCATATAAGTTATCCATGAACCATGGAGGAGTGGGAAGTGCCTCAGGATCAGGAAAGATAATATGAACAATATCTGTAGAGGGAGTAGGGGGAATCACTTGTATCACAGGAAGTGAGGGGTTTGGAGAATTTTGAATAAGGGCCATTTGGTGATGCATGTATTCAATGATCATAGGACACTGGTATGTGAAATGATCAAGTGATCTACAAAGAGAATAAGGGAATCTCATATGTTCATTGATTGAGGTTGTAACATAATGGATGTCAATGACTCGAGTGCTTGATGACGTGAATGGAGGGGGTTCTTGTTGAAATATTTCGCATACTGTCGTTAGTGTTTGTCGAAACTGAGGTAGCGCAGGGAAATGGTGGGTGTAATGGACATACTCTGAACAGATGGCACATGCAAATTTGGTTCACAGCCCTTTACTTTTTGTAGTAGGGGATTCGATGGTAGTACTAGGTGTGTTGGATGAAGCAACGAGTGGTGTGGTTGCTCGAGGGAGTTGGATTAAATTGCATAGCTCAGGGAGAGAGGGACATATATTGGTGGGGTTTCCTTCTTTCTTGCATAGTGCACAAGGAGGTTTAACTCTAGGGGGAAGTGGAGCAGGGAGCTCTTTATTCTTCCATCTACCCCCAACTGTAGTGGTGGTGTTGGCCAGTGGGGGGGGAGGGTTGTGTCATCGAAGTTAGGATTGGGATCTGCATTGGGATTCCTTCAATTTTGGGAGGAAGGGATGGTTGAGGAACCATCTTAGGTGGGTGTAGATACCAAACTGGAATAGCAGGAACCATGTTAGGAAGGGTAAGTGTTGCAGCTACCTAGAAATCTTGTACGCCCAGTGGGGGATAGAAGAAGGGGATTTTTGTAATGGCTTGGGGGACTGACTCCCAAACCGGGATGTGGCCCTGGGGGAGAGTGAAACCGGGAACAAGTGGTGTTGAAGGGTTCTCAGGGGGTTCTTGAGGTAGGGTTTCTGTGACTAGTTGGACATCAGGGAGTGAAGAAGCCTCGGTGGGAGGAATGGTATATCCAAATTTCATTCCATCGAAAGATATCAAACACACTTGTGCAAAGGGATGTATGAGAAGTGGTGCTCCATGGTATGTCCCTAGCAAGGATGGGTCCTTGAAAATTCTGGGGGCCATCTCAATGAGTGGGTAGGCGTTGGAATTAGTGTGGACAAGACATAGGATGTTATCGATGTTGGAGGAAGGATTGGGCTCGTAATGTGAGACTTGGTCGATGGTGATGATCTTCCCATTGTGGGGGAACATCATTGTTTGAAACACAGAAGAGGCCACAACCTTCATAGTGTACATGTAACTATGTCCAAACAAGATTTTTTAATCGAGAGGGGCATTGATAACTTCAATGTCAACAAGAATGGTTTTTCCCCCGAGTTCAACGGGGATATTTTGAAAGAGCCCTTCAGGAGAGGATGGTTGTCCATCATAATCTCTCAAAGTGATGGCAGATGGTATTATCTCGGGGGAGCTAAGATTATGCCATACAGTTTTGGACATGATGCATTTGGATGCACCTTCATCAGTGATGCATCAATGAATTGTGATGTTATGAATCTTGACTGGTATATGGAAAGCTACCAAAGCAGGGAGACGGGGTTCCCCACAATCTAGATCAAAAGTGATGAGTCTAGTATCAGCAGGGTGGACTTCCCCTAAGGTGGAAAGCAATGATTTCCTTTGATTGGAATAGGTTTGGAGGACTTCCAAGACTGACATGGCTGCAGGAGATTGCACCAAGTCATCGACCAGACTATAATTGTGTGTCACCCTAGGCTGAGGGTTGTTGACATTATGTCGTAATGGGATGCAAGGAATATGAAGGGGTGGTTCAGTGCTAAGGCATGGGATCATCAAAGGTTTCCCAACTATGATTGCAAATTCTTCTGAAGTGGTGGGAGTATATTCAGGGGGTGTGATGTATTGACGACTAGGCATTTGTAGGAGGATTTCGTCTTCGCTAGTGAGGATAGTGTGATCCACCCGATTCCCAAGGTTTTGATATTTCCCCATCTGTGGTGGGGCAGGGTTGTTACACATTATTTTCATCATCCCTATGACTGTTAATGATGTAAACCTATATGTTTCCTTTGGAGGGTTCAGTGGCCTGAGTTACTAAAGAAGGAAGGGAGAAGAACTTTTCCTGAGAAAAGAAGTTGCATTTTCCTTTGTAAAAACCCTATAAAAAAGGAAGTTTGCAGGCTTCATTATAGCTAGGGTGCGAGAATGTCTGATTCTCGTAGGCTACATCATAGCTAGGTCACAAGGAGTTCACAGTCTTCTCTATAGGTAGGGTGCGAGAATGCTTACACGTGGGGAAAATGAGCGTTTTCTCGAATCTTCTAGAAGGAGAAACTTCCATGGTGAGGTGGCATCTGAATGGTTTGGATATTACTCACTTTCATGATTTAGTAGGATCATCCTAACCTACTCACCGTATCCTCTTCATCTTATAAAAGGAGAGGAGATCTCATGGAGAAGGGCTAAGTTGGATTTGTCTTGGAATTATTAGCTTGGTTGGAGTGTCTTTGAGTTTTGACTTTGTCAAGATAGATTGTGAATATTATCAGATCTATTCTTTTAGAATTCTTGGAGTGGAAGTGCATGGGGAATGAAGGAAAGTTGGAAGGGACCTTACGACATCAAGGCCATGGTTGTAATCTCTCTTTGACATTTAATATGATACAGTAATATGATTTTTTCCTATTGTTAGCACAAATTCTTACCAATTGGAATTTTCTTCCGGTTTCAGGCCCCTGGTGTAAATGCATAGAAGTGGGATTTGAAAACTAGTCGAGTGTGTTTTATTCAAAGGCCGCAGCAATGAGCGTCGAGCGCAGCCCACAGAACGAGCCCATTTTGGGCTTAAAATCAAGTGAGTGGGCACTTTGTCTTTCCATGGCGAGGATCCACAGATGGGGTAGATCGATGGACATCGAGTAAGTTTGGGTCACAAAGTTGCACGTGGTCAAGCGCCTGAGCTCATCTCCTATGGCCAAAATCATGAAACAATCAAGCCATGTCATTATTTCGGCTACCGGGACTTCAACATACAAGGGTCTCTCCTCCTTGCATCATGTATCCCCGGTGTGTGAAATCCTGAAAGAACCAAGACCGTTGATCAAGAAGCGATCTAGGTCGTCCATCCAATGGGACACGTGGCGCGTGATCAAGCCATTTCAGCTATTGGGACTTCGAGAGAATAGAGGGTCTCATCCTTTCGCTGCATTTCAAATCCCCAAAGCCCAAAACACCGAAAGCACATTTGAATATAGGCATAGGGTCACAGCCCGTGGTCACCTATGGGTGATAGAAACAACTATGCAAAGAGCCGAAGTGTCAGATTTAGCTGTAGAAGGGATCACCACGTTCTCCAGAGACCAGTTCAGCTCAACCTCGATCTTGGTCCTTCCTAAAAATACATGAAGGTGGATGGAGGTAGTTGAAACCTCGTCTCACTGACTAAATGCAAAGCATGGAGGTTCTGGCAGGCAGTCTACCTGAGATGGTCCTGTATGTTGGTTTTCTCCAAAGAAGCCATGTCGAGTTCTCATCTGACCAGAGGCATCTACACACATTATTTTAGCCTTTAATGTTTCAGCTACCCCCCCTGCAAAGGCCATGCAAAGTTAAGGTGACGTCTGACAAAGGAGTTCAGGCCAGGTTTGACTGAGGAGACACCACACCTTGAAAGTCCTGAGAGGCCTCTGCTGGGCGAAATTTTAGGAGTATATTTACTCAGTTTTTGTATTTTTGTAGGTATCGATGGTTGAGCTAGGCTCCTGATTGTAATGTTTTGATGAAGCATTGGTTTCCCTGGTTATGTATTGGCACTTGAGACTTCTTGCCTCATGAATGTTAGCCTCTTTCCATCTCTCTGTTTACACTTTGTTAGAACCTCTCGGAATTGGAGGATCTAGTCGAGTTTCATCGTTATAGGATGATGTATGTTGGATCACTGTAATAGTTGCATTGTTTCTAATCATATCTTGTATTTTCTCAACGCTGAATGACTTGGAATTGGAAGATCCAGTCAAGTCACCTTTCAGTTCCCCAAAACTCTAAACCAAGAGGATCTTGTGTTCTGAGTTTTTCCTCTTCAAGTTGTTGAAAGGCCTGATGCCCAAGGCAATCTTGCTCACTCCTCTTACCAAGTCTTCCATCTGCTCATTTTATAATAAACCCACTGACTGAAGTTAGATCAAGACCTCTTCTATTGTTACATATCGGGCTTGGTTTTATGAGTTAGAGTGATATCTTCCTGGGCCTCTATCCATCTGATCACCCCATTAAATTAATCGTGACATAAACTGATGGGTGTTGGGATCTGCTCCTACCGCAATCCAGGAGTGACTTCTGACTCCAACACCTATAAAGCTTGTTGTGTTTTATTGTATGATTCATTGATCACATACATAGGTTTATATTGAGTTCATGCTATTACTATCACTTTGGTTGGTTGCGTTCTTTTGCAGGTTCATCATTGTATGAGTGTTGGAACGGAGCTAGAATGGCAATGGCTAGAGGAAGAAACATTTAAATGGTATATCACCTATCTCTCTTTAGTTAGTAAATTCAATATTTAAAACTTAAGGAAAGCATCATGTTCTGTTGTGTTTTGTTCTAGATCTAGGTGGGTCTAGGGAGATCTGTTAGTATCTGCACCTACCGATTTATCCGATAACAAGGGTGTACTTCTTATGGATTATTAATCACACCTTTATGTGGAATAGGGTTTTGCAACACTATCAGGGGTGGTTGTTGCAAATATTGTTGTGGGGCCCACTGACGGGTAGGCGGTGTTGGAGGACATGATGCATTCATGGAATCTTTTATCCATTTGAAGTCGGCGATTTGGGGGCAATTGTGAGTATAATGACCATGCTCACCGCAAAGGGCACAAGGTAAGTTCATCCGGAATTTTTTGTTGTTCCTCCCTTGGTGCTTGTTGTTATTTCCCCCTTGGGGGTTCTGGTTCCTCTGATTCTATTTGCCCCTAGCAAGTTGGTTCTATTGGGGGTTGTTTCCCCCTAGTCCTAGGTTGATATTGTTTCAGTTTTTCCCTTTATTTTTGGCATTATTTGACTGATGGCCCGGATTTTTCATATTCAGTTGTTCAAAATTTTGAAATTGTTGAATGGGATAGGGTTGAACAAAGTTAACCCCAATGTGTGGTTGTCCTTGTGGAGGAGCAATGGGTTGTGGAGGACCAGGAAATAAAAAAATATAGATTATTTTGTGGCAATGATCTATAGGGTACATAGGAAGATGTAGTTCTTTCACTAGTTCTCAGGGTGTAAAATGAGGTAGAGGGGGTACCATAACTTGGTTGAACTATAGGGCGCATCATGGGTGTCTATGCGGGTCCACTCATGGGTGGGAGGGGAACAATAGGGTATGGTTGTTGATAAGGGGGAGGAGGTTAATAAGGGGGGCCTCCATACACCAGTTGATGTTGGGGTGTACCATACATAGGTGGTGGTTGGATGTTCATATTGTGGTGTGTTTTGGTACCAATCAATCCATCTGTTGAGTGAGACATCCTAGGTTTGTCCTGGCCGAATGGTATGGGTCTCAAGGCGTCAGGTAGTACTGTATATAAGTATCCTGACTGTGAATAAATGAGGTCATACTATTGAGCCTTCCTGATGGCTTCCTCTTCACTTTGGGGGAATGTAGGGGCCACATATTTGGCAAGGAGAGGGACGAGTGATATAAGAAACCAATCGAGGCATTGTTGTTTGGTGGTTTCTACTTTGCATAAACCACGTCACAGATGCCATTTGTGAATGCGTTCAGCAATATCTATGGATGAGGTTTGTTTAAACTCAAAGTGAAGTTCTAGACCATTGTCATGGCGAATTGGTAGTTGAAAGAAGGTCAAAAAAAAATTCGTCGGTGATTCAAAAGTCACATGGGACCCGGATTTTTTGTCTACATACCACTTGGTTGATGGGCCTATGAGTGTGCATTGAAAAAACCTTAATCAGACGGATTCATCCGTGATTTTTTTTTAAGAGCACCATAGATCGAAGGTCATGACATGGTTGGCAGGATCTTCTCCCACCTTTCCTTCAAACTTGGAAATGTTTGAAGGTAGTTTGGTCGGCATTGCAGGCCATGCAGGGTCATGCAATATAGGATCGTTTGTGAGTTTTCTCAAATCCTTTATGTTGAGGGAGGAAAAATATGGCATCTGGAGTGGTGGTGGAGGATTATTTCTATCCATGGTGTGAGTAGTTTGTATACCTGACCCGTGAGGGGGGCTAGGTGGAGTTGTACTTCCCCCTTGGGAAGAAGTTTTCCCCCTTCTTCCTTGTAAAGGAGAGTTATTGGATGGTTGACCTTGGGAAGTGGACCCAAGTAGAGTGGAACCAAGCAATGTTTATCCCAATATAGTAGCACTCACAGGGGTGTGAGAGGGTTGGGTCGATGAGTTGGCAAGACTAGGAACTCCTCCTAGAAGAGGAGGGAGGTTTTGCAAGATTCTAGAATGGTGGGGGTTCTATGGGTCCCCTATGATGTCTGACTAGAAAAGTGAATGTGTGTGAATGGTGATGAGAGTAATAAAATGAAAAAGATCTTTTGTATAATTTTGGGCCTTCGTAATATATCTCACAATCGTATGTAATCACAAGAGCGTCATACATAAATCAACTAAAAAGAAGCATAGATGTGGGTAGGTTGATTTTTTCCGCATGGAAAAAAAGAAAACAAATGTGTGTCATGAAAATATGTAATGTTCTTCCTCTCAAATAGCACTAGACCTTCCAATAGCACTCAACAGTGGGGTCTGAAGCCACCAGAAGAGGAACTAGTGAAGGATGAAATAATCAGTTATAATGAGGGGTAGAGGGTGTATATCCCAAAAGAGATGGTAATATTTCCCAATAGCCACACAAAAACTGATCAAGGTGCAATTGCAGCCCACAATTGCCACCTGGGTAGATGTCCTAAATTTTGGCCACTAGTTACCTCGGTCACAGTGCGACATTTAGATTTTCATCCTCAAAAATTGATCAAGGGTTGGATCCCATCCAAGAGGTGGGTACCTCAAGGGGTATCTCCCTACCTTATGTTGTTATGAACACTTGACTTGGAGGATTTAAATTTCCTTATTTGTCAAATTCTATTGGTTGAAGATGTGAGAACCAGATAATGGGGAGTTATTTGGATGGCTATCCCCGAGATCCTACCTAGACTAAAAATTTCTTCCGGCACCTCCTATGGAGGAAAACTTAGTGAGGTTTTAGAAAAAAATTAGATGTGGTTGTTTGAGATATTGGGGGTGTGAACCAATCTCGTTTGAATTAAGTGGGAGTGGATAATTCCTTCAAGAAATAGTGGGATGTTTCATAATCCCTTTGGAGGAAACATAATTCAACCTCTACAATTCGAGATGAAATTATGTGAGTGAGTAGTGACTTTGTGTGTGAACAAGTGATAAAATGTGCCAAATTTTTAATAAGTTAGGTTTCACCTTGCAACATGTGGACTTCCTGTGGTCCTTACAAGTCTTGATTACCTATCTTACTTGGTGCCATTGGTACAACCTTGCAGAATTTTTAAAGTCCCTAAAGAACTAGCATGTGGACATGTGGGTCCTTAACAATCCTTTAAAATCCCTAATGTGATTTAATCTAAGAAATATTCAAAATACTATCATATATTGAAAGCATGTGCACATGTATGGACCCATTGCAATAATCTTTAAACTTCCCTAGTGATGTAAACTAAGAAATTAGCTTCAAACTATCCTATCTTTGCAACATGTGGGCATGTTTGGGCCCTTACAAATTTAAGATGTTTTTAAAAGAAACTAAGAGGGGGCCCTAGTGGGGGCTTTTCCTCTCCTAAGGATTTTTTTTAAAGGGATATGAAATCTCCCCTCAATCATTTTTTTGATTCTCAAGATCGCTCTATGGTGTGAGAGAAGAGCATACTTGATGATTGAAGTTTGATTTCTGGTCCCAATGCAAGTATTTATAATTGTGATAGTGAATGCTTCCAACTTATCTTTTACAATCAAAACAAGCCATCCATGTGGCAACTCAAAGAAAAAATAGGAAAAAATATGGTTTTTAACCCCCTAAGTGCCTATGTTTGACTAACCCTTCATGTGGAGAGGGAATATAAGTGTGGTGCATATTAAAAATTGCATAGAATCAATATTTATAAGGCTAGGGGCCTTCCAAACATCACAAAAAACTCTTACAATGTTGGATTTCTAGACAGATGTGCAGGTCACAGAGAAGATATAGGCGCATGTGGTGCCAATGCACAAAGAAATAATGACATGTTGGCACACATGCGCAGAATGCGCTAAGAAACACAACGTTGTTCATGCACATGCTCGGAAGACGCGCCTGTGGGCTGAAAAACCCAAGCACGTTCTGATACGCGGTCGAGAAGAAAATTTTGAATGAAATTCTCTTATTCCAGCTATGAATTTATCTTTTTACAGGTAGGATTGGGCCGGTTATGATCCCTGCAAGGTAAATAGATCAAAAAGAAGTGATCAAATAACCCAAATAGGGAGGAAATTGATACCTTATACCCAGTATGGTCGCCAATTTGTTGTATCATTTTCCCCACTTGGATGAGCAAAAGAGGGACACCTACAAGTCCAGTTGGGTCAGCTATATAGGACAAAAGTTTGTCCAAGAGTTAGACACATCAAGAACAAGAAATAAATAAACAAGTAAAGAAACAAAACTAAAGTGCATAAGGAAATTAGAACCAAAATCAACCAAAAATTTGACCAATAGTCATGCCACCAATGGATAGATTGTATTAGTGGGAAAACACCAAAGAGAAAGGGAGACTTATGTGTCCCCTCTTCCTCCAAGGGAGGGCTCTTGAATCCCCTATGTGAGAGCTCTTCTTACAAATAGAAAACTAAAAAGGAAATGGTGAAGAAATCCAAATCTCATTCCGTCAAGAGTGTTGTAGGAAAATCTCCCTGCGGACAGGTAGATCGCCTCTAAGAGCTTGACCCTAACTCTAGACAAAAAATGCTTAACATGGACACTGACTTCCTTTCAAATCTATCTAAGCTAACACATGGGAACGAAGGATAACAGAAGTACCTCTTTATCGACGTTTGTCCCTGCACACTCCTAGTTGCACTTCGATTCTTTGCTTCTCGCTGGATCTTGTGGACAAAACAAGATATGACCACTTCCAACTCTATTGATATTAGCTTGAAAACAGATCTATCAATTAATGATAAGTTCATGTGACATTATACACAAACTAGAAAGAAACAGGCCAAGCGTGTCATATTGATGAGAATAACGACAACAGTACTTACAATCGTAGATGCGAATGCGACAGCTTCGTCAAGTTCTCTTCATCTAACCCTTTCTTGAAAGATCCACAACCTGGATAAAAGAAGCTTCATTGATCACTCTCCTTTGGCTGACTGTGTGTTTTCTCCAATATCATAAGTTTCATACTAGCAGTCCTCCCCCCTTTCCACCATCATAGAGCCTGCTTATATAGGTTAAGAGGAGCTTAACCTATTGAGTTATCTTTAGAAAAAGTTGGGAACTTCCTCCTTAGATCAGGTATCTCTTGATGAAACCAAGAATTCGAACACAACTGCCTCCTAATCTTGAAAGATCCTCTCCTTCTTCTCCTCAACGGGCCAACTACTGCCTCGGATTAGGCAGCGCTCCTTTAGAAGGGGCATCAGAGTGTTGTAGCGCTTCCTGGTAAGCTTTAGAGGAGCGTCAGCGCTTTCAATATGAGTAGTGCTCCCTCAGAGGGGGCAAGGGAGCATTATAACGCTCCCTGAAGCCTTTTAGGGGAGCGCCAGTGCTCCTAAAGCTGATATAGGGGGGCACTCCCCCTCAAAACCTCTATTTCAGATCTCTCTTCAGGTGTCAAGAGTTATTTGACTTCAGTAAATCAGTTCTTCTTCTTCAAATCAAGCACATGAGATGTTTTAAGTGTCTCCTTAGTTTCGTCGGCATGGCAATATGCTCGAACATCATTTGCGACACTTGTGACCAACTTGCGACACTTGTGACCAACTTGCGACACTTGCGAAAGTTGTAAGGAAGATGCGACACTTACGACAATTGAGAGGAACATGCGACACTTATCCAGCTGAGTAATTTTGATGTGTAATAGAATGCCCCCCAAAGTATGAAGTTAGAATATGTCAACTGATAACTGAAATACTTTGTAGACACCCAAGCAAGGGTATAGACTCGGAGAACCTGACAGAAGCTGCACACAAACATCCAACAAATATCATGACATATTTCGAAACCCAAGGCAGGCATACCTATGCTTGGGTGATCACGACTTAGCAGGATATGGCCGCCATAAAATACACTGCGGATCCATAATTGTATTGATAAAAAAAGGTATAGCCACCAAAGATACAATGTGGATATATACTCTGATGACTCGGACTGATCGTAGCCACAAAGAATACACAGTGGATCTACGAGATGACAAGACATAGCCATGACCAATACAAAGTGGATCTATGTTATAGTGTATGTGTTTTTTGTCCAACAGTAATTCCTTCGCATCCTGGGCAAAGCATATATCAAAGTGATCGCCCAACCTAGGGTCTTCTTACCAATCCCAATATGGTACGAATCCGACCATGCGAATAGATGTCTTGACGTCAAACATGGCAGAAACCACTTGATTACCGGTCAATGGTGTGAACCGTTAACAAGTGAGAGGGAGATCACCATTAATGTCAATGATTCCCAAGATACCTTAGTACATTTCAGCGAATGTGAATAGATGAGATGAAGTCGAACACCCGTGGAATCATTCGATCAGAGGTCAATGATGTAAACCTACTGTCGAATGTGAGGAGGCCTTCCATTGAGGCATGCAGGTCCCAAAGTACTAAGTGGTTTCTAAGTCTGATTCCCGGATAATGTGTTGGAGTTGACAGGAATAGACTCATCGAGGGAGGGCCTTGATGTATCCCCCATCAATGACATGAAACGGACATGGATATGTAATTGGAAGATCAAGCGGACATGGACTGACATAGGTTTTGAGGCAAGATATTTGGGATGGCTGACTCCCGAGATGGATACTTCCCTTGAACACTGAGGCACAATAGAAAAACGTGACATGGACCAAAACTATGCAGTGGGTATCATGACTTGCGTCGGGTGACCCAAAGGAGAGAAAGGAACTCAGAGGATTGGCTCAGTGCAGAGGTTCAGCGGATTATGATATGTGAAAATGACAAAGTGTCGTGTTCAAGGGCGACTCTAAGAAGTGTTGGATGATGTTCTCAAGAGACTGCTTGGCTTGCTCCTTTATATTTTTTCCCCCATCCAGATAGATGAGTACCTCTTTTTGATTTAATGAGCTCGAGGAGGATAACACATGCTCGATATAACTCACCTTCGGTAAGTTCCTCTTCCTTTTTTTAACGAACCAGAAGAAGTAAGGGTTCGGTCCCATATGGGCCTATCGATGTGTGCTTTAACGAGTCCAAAGACAGAAAACTCGAAGGTTTTTCGGGATTATAGAGTTTGGAAAAACACTTGAAAGAGAACTCTCTCAGTTATTTTTTCGTACAGTATTCCAACGAGACCGAAAAAGGGTTAAACTATCGCTCGAAAGACGCCCTTTCTGACCTTTTAACGAGTGTGAAAGGAAGCAAGGTCACTCGATAATATTTTCATATTTAGAGAGTCTGAAAAGGGTTTAAAGAAGATTCTAGGGGGGTTCCTTTTTCATGTGTTCGTATCCGTACGGGTCTGAAAAAGAGATAAAAGTTTACCCGGTTACGTTCTCACATTGTCCAGCTCGAGAACGAACTAAGACTATGCTCATAAGTGCGACAAGGTGAATAATCCATCGGGACTGCCAGGAAACCTGCGATGCCAGAACTACAAACTAGGGTTTAGTGAAGCCATTACATCATTAGAGAAACCCAAAAAAATGACCATACCTTATAAAAAATGAAAATTTATAAATAACAATTGATTTGAAAATTCATTTACCATTTCATTTTGCAAGGATTTTTGGAGTAGTGGAGAATCTCATTTTGAAGCAGATCTTGTTTTTCTCGCTGCCGGAGCTACGGTTCACCGTTTTGCTCACCGTTTGGACCAGGTAGGTGTCCATCTCTTTCTCTTTCAATTGCATGGTTTCACATCCATTTTCATAGCATTATTTATTTTAAAACACGAAGCCCTAAGTCGACCCAATTAGAACCAAATTGGCCTCTTTTAAAAATTAATGGAAAAGGGGAATTATTTTACAAAAAAATCTTTAGAGAAGGATGGTTAAGGTGTCAACATCCTTGTGGTCAATTAGATAGGTCGTTTTTAGTAAAAGAACTCATAAAAAATATTCCCAAGTGCCCACGCAACCCCCAAAGTCGTTTTGAATTTTTAAAACGTTTTTATCGTTGTTTGATAAATGTTAAATGTTTAGGAGAGGGCGTGGTGGTTAAAAAGAGTGAGTGGTTTCTTTTAAATTATGTGGAGATCTTATTTCATGTTTTAAATTGCTTTTGAAAATTGTTGAAATTGCCAAAACGTGGAAATAACGAATTCTTTGATTTTTGTTTTGTTTTGCAGGTAACTTCGGCAATCATGATTGAATGGAAAGAGAGGGAACATGAGATAGATGACTTAGCTTCCTTACGGAGTCCTCATACATGGGCCGCTTTGCGATCTTGTGGTTTTCTCAAGTTCTTCAAGTTGCAAAAAATGAAGAGAGAGATTTTATTGCTTGAGCATATGATTGGCCTCTGGGATGTTGCAGAACAAGGATTCTGAATCGGCACACAACTTTTAACCATTGAGTTAGAAGACGTGTACTTTTTGACCGGCCTCTCAAAAAGAGGGGTCCCCATATCTTTCACTGGGCTTAGGGCACTACCTGAACAAGTGGACGTGTATCTGGCACGCCACTGCATCCCAGGAGAAAGGTTGGTAGGGGGCAGGATCCCTATCAAGGATATTCGAGATTTTCCCCTCCGGTCTATACTATTTTCTATCACAAGCGTGACAGGCAGCACTAGCACTCATCTGGCATCAAGATCGCAGGTGGCTTACGGTGTTCAGTGTTTGGAACCAACACTGTTCAACTGGAGTGTAGCGTTCCTTTGGAATGTGAAGGAACAGATCTCACGGTGCAGGACTGGTTAGAAGCAGTTTGGCTATGGCTCGTTTTTGGTCTCATTTTTTCTAGAGTGCATCCCTCAGATGCAGCCTCAGATAGCACTGGTGGTACGACCAGTGGATGAACCTAGGATGGAGAGGTGGACTAGTCTGTCTCCGAGGCTAGTGTCGGAGTCAGAGTTCCATTTTACTAGCGATTTCTTTGCCTGGATGAGATGGCAGTACCTTTGGATAGAGGAATTACCTTATGCCGATGTATGTTTCCACGGGAGAATGGACTTGATTTTTCCTGTGAGGGAATACTAGGATGAGTCAGGTAAGAGACTCAGACATACCTTGTCTAGTTTTTGTTTTTAAGTTTTTGATGTATATGTATTTTTTGGGGGGTATGTAAAAGAGTTTGAACAGATGTATTGTTTCCAACATGCAGACAAGGGACCAGTGCGCCCGGCTGATATACCAGTACCAGGATGTCGCGGAGGCATCCCGGTCGCAGCAGATCCCGCAGTACTAGCAGTAGGTCTCCGGGAGGTTGAGAGAAACCTCCAAGGCCTTACGATGGGCATCCCTCCTCTGCGGAGGGGGGAAGTGCCTTTACATCTGCAGTGACACACTGTAGGAGTATCGGAGAATATCAATTCTCTGTTGAGGCACATAGTGCGCGCAGTAGTGTGTTACTCACAGCACAATGTAGTGCGGGGAGATTAGAGTATCTCCGGTGATCATGTTTTTGTATGCCTTGTCAGGCGACGTTGTATGGGTGGAAAGACCCAATATTTTTCTCTTCTACCTACATTTTGATGTAATGAAAGCATTTCAGTCACGCCATATATATATA
>ML779185.1:137224-158240 GCA_009831015.1 Picea engelmannii | reverse complement strand
TCTTTCCTTAAATCTTATATGTGGGCGAGATACCGATCCATGATATAATTAGCTAATGAATCCAAAACACTATTAAGTTCTCTCGGAATGTGTCTATATTCAATGTAATCGAATATTCGTTCGAGACGGCGAACTTGCAAGTGTAGACGTAGCAGGATAGGACTACGGATAGCGTAGATGCGGTTGAGTTGATAAACCATGAGTTGGGAGTCTAAGTAGATAATGATGCGAGAGATACCTAGAGAGGAGGCTTGGGTCAACAATCCGATGACAGCGTGATATTATGCCATATTGTTGGTTGTTGTTCCTAAACAGATACCTCCTGAACTCACAACCTTGTCAAACTGGTAAATAACCCATGTTGTCGAAGCAATGTTCCGGGTATGTCGACTAGCACCATCCGCGAACCCAAAAAAGATAGGAAAGGAAGACATCATCTGCGCATGAAAACATAGGCACAGTCATGAGTGGAAATGGCAAAGACTCGAGCACGTGAAAGAAATACACACACCAAACTAAAATACAATAATGTACAAAGTATGGATGCTAGATGATCTAGGCATAATACTTCTTAAGGTAAAGCCCGTTTCGGGGCTCTCCCAGGGAAATTCCATCATGATCAACTAATTCGTAGGCACCTTTATGTAAGACATGCTTCACGATGTAAGGACCGTGCCACATGGGTTCTAACTTTCATGTCCCCAATTTATCGTGAGCTTGGTCGTAAACGAGGACTAAGTCTCCTTCTACGAAAGTTCGAGGGTGGATGGATTTGTCATATTGACTTTTAATTCTTTTCTGATGTGCTTCATTGGTGAGAGCAGCATCGCGACATGTTTCATCTAGTTTGAATAGATATAAAAATCGTTCTTCTTCGGTAGGAATTCTACTTTCATTTTGAGTGATGGAATCTCACACTCGATTGGTAGGACAGCTTCAATGTCATAGACCAACTGGAAAGGAGTAAATCCAGTTGAAGTTTTCACAGAGGTGCGATAGGCCCAGAGAGCGGAGAACAATTGTAGATGCCATGATGTTTTGTTTTCCCCTGCCATGCGTTGGATCATGGTTTTTGGGACTTTGTTGATAGCCTCAACTTGTCCGTTCACCTGAGGGTAGTAAGGATATGAGTTTTCATGGCGAAAACCCAATTTGACATGTAACTCGCTCATCATCTGGTTTTTGAAGTGTGCACCATGGTCAGTGAAAATGGCGCGTGGTACACCAAAACAAGTTATGATGTGGTTGAAGAGGAATAGAGATGCAGTACGGCCATCGTTCAGGAAGGTAGGCATAGCCTCAACCCATTTGGTGAAGTAGTCGACGACGACGATGATGTAACTGTGCCCCCCGGCTGAGGTAGGTTTACACTGCATGAAATTGATGCCCCATTTGAAAAAGGGGCCAATGGAGATAATGGGATGCAGCGCCATAGGGTGGGTGCGTGCCTTCTTGTTAAAGATTTGGAAGGGTGGGCATTTTTTGACAGCCTCGATGCAATCTTTGAAAATCGAGGGCCAAAAGTAGTCGGCACGTAGGATTTTTTGGGTTGTGGCCATCCCGGAAAGGTGACCGCCACAGGTGCCAAGGTGACAATCGTTCAAAACACGTTCATCCTCCTCGTGAATTAGGCATCGCCGAAGGATGGTGTCAATACCACGGCGATACAAAGTGTTGCCGAGAATGATATAACGATGAGAGTGATGACGAATGCATCGACGCTCTTCGCGAGAGATGTTGGGATGAAAACGTTGGGTTTGGAGGTACAGGAGAATGTCTCTGTACCAAGGATCAGAGGTGTTGATGAGGAAGAGAGATTCATCGGGGAGAGAGTCTCAAGGTTCATTGTTTTCATCGGCACGAGGGATAGCACAGATGAGCTCGGCAAACACCAGGGATTTTTTGGCTTTATCCTTCGTAAACTCGAGATCGAATTCTTGGAGAATAACGATCCATTTTGAATATTTTCCCCCAAGTACTTGACGTTTCAAGACGTGATACATTGGGTTGGATTCTGCGATTACCATGGTGGTGCGTAGTAAGATGTAGTGGAAAAACCTTTGGACAGCGATGACGGCTGCCAGAGCTAGTTTCTCAACATGCGAATATCTGAGTTCGGGTCCAGATCAACTCTTGCTCAGATAATAAATCACGTTTTCTTCGCCGTTGGGGTCTTCTTGAACTAACACCATGGCGATGGTGGAAGTAGAAGCAACCAAGTAAAGGATATAATCCTTTGTATATTCAGGGGGATGTAACAAAGGTGTATGGGTCAAAGCGTGCTTGAGAGCGTCGAATGACCGTTGAGTGGCGTCATCCCAGATGAAAGGGATGTTCTTTTGCAGTAACCACATAAATCCTTTAGTGATCTCGGCATAATTGTAGATGAAACGACGAAGAAAGTTTGCTTTGCCTTGCAAACTTTGGAGTTGGGTTAAATTGGTAGGTGGAGGTAAGTCTAAGATGGCCTTGATCTTTAAGGGATCCACCCTGATCCCATCTTTGGAGACAATGAAATCGAGGAGTCGGCCAGATTCGACAGTGAAAATGCATTTGTGTGGGTTCAGACGAATACGGTAGAACCTACATCGCAGAAAAATCATGCGTAAATGATCAATGTGATCAGATCGATTTAGCGAATGTGAGGGTAAATCGTCGAGATACGGTTCTACTATATGTTTGATGTCATGAAAAGTGTATGACATGGCTCGCTGGAAAGTAGCACCAGCATTTTTAAGGCCAAAAGGTATCTTTCAGTAGGCGAAAGTACCCCAAGGGCAGATGAAGGTTGTCTTATGTTGATCAGCGGGTAAGATTTCAATCTGGTTATATCCAGAGAAACCATCCATGAAAGAGAAGATTACGCTCCCCGCACAATTATCGATGATTTAGTTGATGAAGGGCGTAGGGTAGTTGTCCTTGGGACAAGATTTGTTGAGATCTCAATAGTCAACACAGACATGGATGGTCCCTTGTTTCTTAGCAACCGGAACAAGGTTGGAGACCCATTCGGTTAAAGGGACGGGATAGATGAAGCCAGATTTTAGAAGTTTTTCGACTTCTACCTTTATAGCTGTGATTTTCTTGGGATGAACTGGGTGAAGCTTTTTCCGAACCAGTTTCACGTCAAGGTAGGTTTTGATTTCGTGTACGACAATTGAAGGGTTGATCCCTCGCATTTCCTCGTAACTCCATTCGAAGACATCGCGGAATTCCTTGAACAAAGTGGTGTAAGAAACCACTTCGTCGGGTGTGCATTTAGCACCAAGGTTGATGTTTTCCATGACGCCTTCTTTGATTGAAATGTCAATCGTGATCGTAGTGGAGATGTTACCCATGTTCCCCTCAGGGAGAGTATCTTGTGTGAGGAGAGGAGATTGCGGAGCTTCAGTAACATCAGGAGGGAAGACAGATCGTATGTCTTGGTGGATTTCTTCCAAAGGCGAAAGAAAAGAGGATCGATGGTGGTTATCATCCCAGAGTAGATCGTCAATGCTAAGAATTTCCATGATGGATTTGTCCGAAGGAAAAATGTGGGAAATGTAATCGACGGCAGATGATAGGGAATCCAACCACGAGGGCACTGAGTAAGTATCGGGTGCCAATGAATGTGAATTATTCGAAGAGGGAGGGGCAGATTGAATAGTTATGTATGCGACCTCGGCTGGGCTAAGTGACATAGTGTCACCAAGCACATCGAATTCCAAAGGACTAGGCACAACAAAAGGGTCAGATGATTCAAGGGATTGATAAGGCATAGTCGAGATCATATTGACAACGGAAATATGATGTGCAGTAGGTGGAAGTGGTGTAGGGAAAGTACCCATGAGGCTAGAATCTTTCAATAAGCTAGCACCAATGCTTTCATATGTAACCAGGTGGTCTCCCAGAAAATGAATGTTGTTGGTAGCAGGGATGCGAGCGTCGGGTGTACAGAAATCAAGTTGATCGACGGTAACAATTTTGCCTTGATGGGGGAATTGTACACATCAAAACACCGACGAGGCAACGACAGTCATGGCGTAGAACCAACTTCTTTCAAGTAGTAGGTTGTAATCGAGGGGAGCATCGACCACCTCGACGTCAACGGTAACAGTTTTGCCACCCAACTGAACGGATAAGGATTGTAATAATCCGTGAGGATGAAAACCTCGTCCATCAAAGGCGCGTAACATGGTAGCAGATTTGTTAAGGGCCAGTGATTTCAATCCTTTCCAACAGGCTGGAGACATGACACAGGTGGAGGCTCCCTCATCCAGGATAGTCCGGTGGATTTGTTGATTGTCAACAACAACATCGATTTGGAAATCTAGCTGGTGGGAGAGTCGTGGTTGATGATTGTCCAGATTAAATGTGATATTGTTTGATGACTCGGGATCAAAAGCGTTGATAGTGGATAACAGCATTCTACGTTGGTTGGGGCAGTGTTGTAGAACTTCTAAGGCGGACATGGCACACGGGGCCTGGGCCAAATCTTCTACAATGTTGTATTTTTGGGTAGCCCGTGAGTTAGGGTTGAAGGTAGATTTCTAGATGGTGCTCTTAGGAGGGCGTAAGATAGAGTCAAAAGAATGTTTCTCAATCTGGAGTGGCCCGGATGGAGGGCTAACGGATGGAGGATTGGCGGAGGACAGTAACGGGTCTGACGGAGAATTGTTAGCAATCTTAGGCTTATCAATTTTAACTGGCGTGTCATATGTCGCAGAGCGAGTTGTTAGATTAACTCCGTTAAACATGTAAATGTGGGCACTTGTTGAGGCCTCATCATGGGGTTGGTTGGAACTACCCCCCGGTGTGGGGGTTTGTGCAACCAAAGATTGTTACTGTGGAAAAGGCTGAGTGAGCACAGCGGGTTGTGAATTTCCCTTGAAAATTTTGGCCACTTCATCGCAATGTGGGTAGTCTCAAGTGTAGTGATCGTCACCACAAATGAGACATGGGAATTTCGGTTTTCGTTGTGGTTGTTTTCCAACAGCAGGGGTTTGTGGTTGGGTTTTGGGTTGTTCGTTGTTATTGTTCTTCTTTGGTTTGTTTATCGCTTTCTTCTTGCCCCCAAGTTGTTGTGAAGGGGTTGAATGGACCGCATTCACATCAGAGACCTGAGTTTGAGGGGGAGTAGAAGAGGGTGCAGTCGAACTGGGAGTAGCAGTGGAAGCGGGCCGCTGGATCGTTCCAGTAGACTGGGTAGTAGATTGAGTCTTGACGGAGACAATAACTCCATTCGCATGCAAAGAAGTCGATGGTTTGGATGGATCGTTAGTGGCACAGGTAGCGTTCGGTATCAACTCATATAGAGTACCAGATTGTGAATAGACTAAGTCTAAGTACTGAGCTCGAGCAATGGCTTCTTCCTCGGTGAGGACACCACCCATGGAAACATCACGAGCAATTTGGCGTAACAATGATTTAGTGAACCATTCTGCTAATAATTGGTCAGGAATGACCGCCTTGATTAGCCTTTGTCATCGTCTCCATTCATGGATATGAATGGAGATATGCACAGAAGTTGTCTGGCGAAGGGAGGTTAATAGTTCAGTACCCATCTCGTATCGAATGGGTAGTTGGAAGTGCGTGAGGAAGGACATGGAGAGGGAGTTGAAATCGTGAAAAGATGCATGTGGTAATTCGATATACCATTTCACTACGGAACCCGTAAGTGTTCATTGGAAAAGATGCAAACGAATCGAATCGTCCATGAGGGAGTTGGATGAACACCACAAATGGAAAGTCATCACATGGTTGTTCGGGTCTTCTCTGGAATTTTCGTCGAATTTTGGGATGTCAGAAGGAAGTTTAGCTGGAATAGCTGGGAAAATCATAGAATGATAAATAGGATCATTCGTTAACCGAGACAAGTCTGGAAGATCCAGGGTAGCTAGAAAGGGTAGTTGTCGGTTAACCTGTGGGTAATGTTGGTGTGGTAGAGGGACACCAGTGGGGCCCAATACTGGGTTATGTGGATAATTATAACTTGTGGGCCCTCTCATGTGAGGCTGGTTTTGACCAAGGTACATAGGATTTGAGGTTTTTTGAGAAGCATGTGTGAGTGGAGGATAAACGGATGGGTTTTGTGGGTTATAGGGTGGGTTTGGAATTTGTCCATAAGGGGGTTGTTGCAGAGTCTGAACATTTTGTCCTGCTGAGAACTATGGGTTTCCTTGAAAAGGGACGCTCCACATATTGGGTGTGGCAGACACATTTTGTCCTTGTGGTTGATGGTAGACTCCGGATTGAGGGTGCCCCCCGAATGGAATTTGTCCTCCAATGGGAGGATTCCCCCCAGCTTGAGGTACAGTTCCTGGGATTTGAGAACCAGACGTGAAAGACTGATTGGTACCGCCGAGCGGATTAGGACCACCAAGACCGGTCCCTCCGGGTTGTTGGATAGGTATAGAACTTCCCGTTATAACTTGGGTAGTAGTTTGGGCAGTGGTGACAGCGGAAGCATTCAGTGCCCTGAATCCAAAAGGGAGTGTAGGTATTGGTGTTATAGGTGTTCCAATCAGAGCTTGATTGACTACCGTGTTACCGGCGGGGATAGTCGAAATGTGTGGGGCCATTGTCAAATGGGCCATCTGGAGGGGAATAGTATACCTTGGGCCAACGGACGGTGTGTTCGGACCAACGGGTGGTGTGGCTATAAAAGTGGTGGTACCGGTGAAGTGATTTGGGGGTACAGTGTAGGAAAAAGGCGCATCAACACCTTCCCCTATTCCATAAAGATCTCGCACCAGTCATGGTGGACTGTGAACAACGTCTGCGGTCCAAAAAGGGTCATTGGCTAAAGGGTTTTGAGAAGACCCAGCCGAAATGTCAGAAGGATTAACGACAACAAATTCTCCAGCGGAATTCAGGTGGAGGATCTGTCATTAGTATCCCTCTGGAATGCGGTAAGCTTCCGAAGATTCCGAAACAATTCAAAAATTCTCCAAAGGAATGGGAACTTCTTCCTGGGAAGTTGTAGTATTTCAAACCTCGCCCTGTTGAGGACATTACTCCATGAAATAAGGGGGTAAAGGGGTGTTTCCTTCCATATTTTCTGGAGGAAGTCCCTGTAGCCTCCACGAGCGTCGTGGAGGGTCGATGTTGGCAAAGAAGAGTCGACGAAAGAGATCTATGGCCAACTAGCGAAAAGAAACAGCACACGCTAAAAAAAAATCTAAGAGTCACAACCAAGCAAGTAGGACCTTCTTTTGATGACCGTACTAGTTGGTGATGAAATCCAACATCGCGTGATCAAGTCCAGAAGGGGCGGTGATAGGGTGGAACAGTTACAATGGCGACTTGCTTAACAGACTTACGCCTTGGTGCAAGCTTCCACGCAGTAATTGTGGATTTACCCTCCAAGGAGCCCGAGTGAGTTTGACCAATGCCTACTCCAGGTACAGTGAGACTTCTCGTCACCGTCACCTTGTGTAATACCCTAAATATTATGGTCAGTAAGGTTACCAATTCATAGTCAGCCCCTGGGCAGGAACAATCGACAGTCCGATCCAAACGTACGGGTAGGGTATCAAGCCCGAAATCAACTAAAAGTCTTCCATGCAGTAATTGTGGATTTACCTCAAAGTGATCCCCATAATACGATCTGACCACCACAATCAGTTAAACCATGGAGGGTTATTCCCCATAGCTCACTCGAATGCGACCTCGTGCGTAACCTCTGTGTGAGAGGGGGATCCCAGGCATACTTATACGATAACTGGATTTGAATCTCCCTAACTCAGGATGCTAGTGTTTGTTTTGGAAACTTTGGAGAGTTATGCTCACAGCCTAATCCAAAGTACTAAGCCTATTCTACTGTTGGTGGAGGATCCTAGAAAAGAAAAAGTTCTAAATAACTTTTAATTAGCATTGATTTTATGGTTTTTCTTTACGCAAAGGGGTGCATGGAAGTGAAACAAATGGAATTATGACTCAGACCCAAAGAATGCATCAGATATGATAAGCAGTCATTTCCTTTCGATGAACATCTATCTAAGGGAGAGAGAAAGTTCTTTTCACTAACAAGTTCAAATACAGAGTGTCCTCAAACAATTATTTTTCTCAATCAAATCCTGATTTAATGCTAAAACTTTTAAATGCCTTCTAATATGCACGATCAATCATGAAGATGTCTTTTATTGTTTGCATATGAATAATGATCAATTCAACACAATGCTTGTCTTGCTAATTATCTTTTTGTATGAATGAAAACCAAACTAGCACAAGCAAAAGTCATACAAACAATACACCCCGTCATTGCAATCAAAACGAAAAGCGAAAGAAAGGAAACAATCAAAGAGAAAAAAAACTTCACACCCAAAAGAAAAGGTTGAAGAACAATGATCTTGACTAAAATTAAGATGAAGATGTCTGTAGGCCTTTGATGACCTTCACTAGGGTTTTTACTCGGTTAAACAGAGAGAAAGACAATGCATGAGTCTTGGACTCTAATCAACAGAAAAACTCAGCAACAATAGTGAAGAAGGCTACAAGATCCAACTAGTAAGATGTTTATTCTTCAAGAAAAACACAGATGTCAAGGCTGAAAGGGAAGAAACATTCACTCACAAGGTTACTCAGCAGAGGAGACACAAAGGCAAAACCCAGAAAAAGAAATTTTGGAAGGTTTTTTGGGGCCAAAAAGGGATGGCGCTCTGTTTCCAAAGGCAAGGAGCATTATAGCGCTCTGTGCAAGGCTATGGGGGAGCGTTGGTGCTCTGTTAACACTAGGACAGAGGCGCCAGGGTCTAAAACTCCCAAAAATGTAAAAAAAATTGCAATTCAATTCCGACAATTATGCTGAGTGTGATGAGGTAAGGATCCAATCAGCTCATGAAACCAATCAAAAGAGGAGTGAACCAGGTCTGAAACAATCAAGGGATAGAACAAGGTCAATGAGGAGAAAATCAAAACAAGAAGTTTCGATTCGAGGCTACCTCCCCAGCAGAGTCGCCAATTTCTGTTGTAGGAAAATCTCCCTGTGGACAGGTACATCGCCTCTAAGAGCTTGACCCTAACTCTAGACAGAAAATGCTTAACATGGACATTGACTTCCTTTCAAATCTATCTAAGCTAACACATGGGAACGAAGGATAACAGAAGTACCTCTTTATCGATGTTTGTCCCTACACACTCCTAGTTGCGCTTCGATCCTTTGCTTCTCGCTGGATCCTGTGGACAAAAAAAGATATGACCACTTCCAACTCAGTTGATATTAGCTTGAAAATAGATCTATCAATTAATGATAAGTTCATGTGACATTATACACAAACTAGAAAGAAACAGGCCAAGCGTGTCATATTGATGAGAATAACGACAATAGTACTTACAATCGTAGATGTGAATGCGACAGCTTCGTCAAGTCCTCTTCGTCTAACCCTTGCTTGAAAGATCCACAACCTGGATAAAAAAATCTTCACTGATCACTCTCATTTGGCTGACTGTGTGTTTTCTCCAAGATCATAAGTTTCATACTAGCAGTCCTCCCCCCTTTCCACCATCATAGAGCCTGCTTATATAGGTTAAGAGGAGCTTAACCTCTTGATTTATCTTTAGAACAAGTTGGGGACTTCCTCCTTAGATCAGGGATCTCTTGATGAAACCAAGAATTCGAACACAACTGCCTCCTAATCTCGAAATATCCTCTCCTTATTCTCCTCAACGGGCCAACTACTACCTCAGATTAGGCAGCGCTCCTTTAGAAGGGGCATCAAATCACTGTAGTGCTTCCTGGTAAGCTTTAGGGGAGCGCCAGTGCTTTCAAGATGAGTAGTGCTCCCTCAAAGGGGGCAGGGGAGCGTTATAACGCTCCCTGAAGCCTTGTAGGGGAGCGCCAACGCTCCTAAAGCTGATATAGGGGAGCACTCCCCCTCAAAACCTCTATTTCAGAGCTCTCTTCAGGTGTTAAGAGTTATTTGACTTCAGTAAATCAGTTCTTCTTCTCCAAATCAAGCACATGAGATGTTTTAAGTGTCTCCTTAGTGTCATCGGCATGGAAGTATGCTCGAACATCATTTGCGACACTTGTGACCAACTTGCGACACTTGAGAAAGTTGTAAGGAAGATGCGACACTTACGACAATTGAGAGGAACATGTGACACTTATCCAGCTGAGTAATTTTGATGTGTAACAAAGAGGTGAGGAGAATGGCTTAATGAAATGATGCTAGTATGCTCCAATAAGGAAAGAGGTTCTTTATAGGAGAATAGAGGCAGAATAATAATACAAATAGATTCTTAGAAATATAGTGCACCCATGGCCTCTTTTTATAGAAAATATTTGAGGCATTATCCAACTGGTCTTTAGTGTGAACAAGGGGCCCTTTAGGGCACTTTTAGGGAACCTTTAGGTATTTGACCATCCCCCCACTCGGATTCAATTCATATTTGAGGGTCAAATCGACTTGGGAGCTTAACCAGAAGTAGGTGGGAGGTTGACCAGAATAATAAATGCATCATTCTCAGGTGTCCACAACTTTTTGCATACACAATCGCGCATCTGGCGCATATGCGCTTTTCCTCCATTTTCGACTGGCGCAAGTGCATGCACGTCCTTTATTTGTTGAGTGCATGTTGATTTTACAACCAGTTGTATAGTTTGTACCCTATGGAAATGCATTTTTTGGGCCATGAATGAACTAATAGTTGTTTGGAGATGTTGGATTCCTGTGACCATTTGTGGACGAAATTTCAGTGATAACAAAGTGGATTGTAGAAAAACAATTCAACAACAACAAGTTCACTAGTGAATTAGTAACTATTAAAGTTAGCAATGTTAGTAGAGAACTTGAGGGAATTGAAAGAGAGTGTTTGTTGATCAATTTCACCACAAGAGAATTGTAAAATTGGTGCCTTTGAGAGATATAGAGTCCTTATAACAAAAAATACAGCAATGCTTGAAGATTGAAATAGTACAGACTAAGAGATAGGGATTATAGTCTAAGGTGCTATCACATTAGGGCATTAGGGTTTAATAATTAAATGGAAGGATTGTTAGAGTGCAAGCACATTTGGGCTCTAGCAATATTGTCTCCCTTCTTAATGCTTCAACTAGATCAAAATCAAGTGTCTAGGGATAAAATCCTAAAGTGCTAGCACTTTAGCGATTTAGGATGTTAACCCTAGCAATAAATCTTTACCAATTTTCAATAAGAACAAACTTGTGAGAGGAGGAAGCACTTATGATCCTCTCTTAGGGTTTTCCCAAGAACAATTTCTAGCAAAAAGTAGCAAAATTCATCATGAAACATAGCAACCCAAATATATATTACAGAAAATTAACTCACTTTAGCCAACATACCATGAGACAAAACTCTAATTGAAAAAATTCCTCTTCAAAAATGATCCATATGGATGTCAGTTCCCTCCCACCTATTCCAACTAGCTCATTTTGGTAGTTTTCCAGTTTGGTAGTTTTTTCCTAGTTTTTGGGTCCCTGACTTCCAGGGCCATTTTGAGGCCATAAACAACGTTTATAGGGCTCTCTTGTGTCAAATTGTAGATGATGTCAAGTATGACAAAAACTTGTGTAGTCCTCAAATAGACATTCCCAATGGGCCACCATGTGCCTAAAACAGAGATTGTATGCAAAAATTACAACCCTGAGAAGTTGATGTACTAACTTACCCAAACAGGGCCCACATGACTTTTGGTGCTTCATCTCCTAATATTAGGTTTTTGGGTGTCTACGGTTTTTGACATTCCTGTTGATTGTAAAAATGCCTTGAGAGACTCATTGTAATCAGATTCTTGTGAATGAGCACAACCGTCACATCTCTTCTCAGAGATAAGCTGCCACCATTCTAGCAGGTATGTTTTTCGTTGCATTTTACACTTTTAGCTTATTTCCTTATTGAATAGAAACCAATTTTACTGTACATATGTTATTTTGTTTTAAGCATATTTTGATCATAATCTATATTCATTTCATTCTGCTCATAAAATTTGGATCAGTGGTATTAGAGAGGTTTGCTCGTCATTTTTAATGCATGTCCCCAACACGGTCAGAGTACAAAGAATTGGGTCTCGAGCTTGCTTCTCTTGAGGAAAAAATCTCTCGCATGCCTAAGCGACCTCTCATGGTGAGAGAAAAGAAAGATGATGGGATAGGATATCCTTTCAAAATGTTTCTCGAGGAATCCCTCACGCAACAGAGGAATGAGATGATGGATAGTTTTGCACAAATCCTTCGATGGCTACCAACAAGCGATGCATCTTCCTTGAACGGAGGCACTGCCCCCTTAAAGGTACAAATCAACTTCAATATTCCTATATTTGAAGGTCATATACACACAGATGTTGTAGACAAATGGTTGAATATTCTAGATGGATATTTCTCTTTCCATAACTTCTCGAATAGAGAAAATATTACTTTTTCGCTCCTTAAAGTCGTTCCTCATGTCAAATATTTGTGGGAAACTTTCTGCGAGCAAAAGGAAACAAGGGACTCCTCATTATTTATACTCATGGTCACCTGGGAGTCCTTTAGGGATGCTATTAAGTAACAATACTACCTTTTTGGAAGTTATGATGACCTATACACAAAATGGACCACACTGTGGCAGGAAAGAGACCAAGCAGTGCCCAAGTTCAAAAATATCTTCCATACCTTGCACAACAAGCTAGGTATCAAATATTCTAAGTGACATCTAGTGCACACGTATCGCGAAATTATTCATAGATACATCCAGAACAAAATGGAGTTTCCTCACATCTCATCCTTGGGCGCGACCTAACGATATTCCATCAAAATTGAGTAGAAGATCAAACAAAAGACGCGACAATTTGGGCTTAGGAACCTCTCACAGCAAAATCCAGGAAAGGGTGGCACCAACCCACAAAACAAAGGACAAAGAAAATATCAACAACCTTGGGACAACCAGTCTAGGTTGCAAGTAAATAAAGACAAAGAAATATACTGAAAAGTGGTGTGACTTACATAAGAACCCCTGGCATAACATTGTTGATTTCCTCTCCAAGCAGTCATTGGTGGCCAAGGTGAAATCCTCTCAATAAGATGCGGGTTCCAACTTTGAGTCAGAACCAGAAAGAGGGAGATAGATCAATGGAACCCACTATTATCGTTGCCACCACCAAGCTCCAGCCCCATGAATCAGACGAGCCAGAGGAAGGAGAGTGTCTTTTTCATTCATAGATTTGGGTGAAGGGTACCCCACTACACTTCATATTTAATAGCGGTTTCCAGAAAAAACTCATATTATCAGAGGTTTTCAAGTGACTCACCCTATTGACAATGCAACACCTACATCCCTACACCATTGTATGGCTCCACAAAGGAAGCAACATCTACGTCAACCAACAATGTCGCCTGTCATACGACATCAAGCCCTTCAAAGATGAGGTATTGTGTGATGTTTCCCCTCTCGAAGTTTGTAATTTTATTTTTGGCCAACCATATTTATGATAACATCATGTTGTATATTATTCTAGGCCTCGCAGTGTTATTATTAATTTGAAAAAGAAATTTTACAGGATACCCTAGGCAGTCTCGCCTAGTGTTATTTCCTTGATCTCTACTAAGCAATGCATGAAGGTCATCCCTCAGATGGGGAATTTTGTCTTCTTCATGATTCGTTCTCAGAGTGAGTGAAAGATCGAAGCCACATCCAAGGTCTCTGTGAACGACCTCTCCACATAGTAGAAGCAAGTGGATAAGGTCATGGAAGAATACTCAGATATCTTCTCCTAACCTACTGGGGTACCTCTGCACTGTCATGTCAAGCACCCCATCGATCTGACCCCCGGCACATCATTGCCCAATGGGCCAGTCTACCACTCCTCTTTGTTAGAGAATGAGGAGATCAAGCGGCATATCCAAGAAATTCTCCACAAGGGGCACATTTGTCCCATCTCATCACCTTGCAGAAGAATGATCATGCTAATACAGAAGAAATATGGAACCTAGTGACTCTACATTGATTATCAGGACCTAAATAAAATCATAGTCAATAATCGGTATCAGATTCCCCGAATCGACGACCTCCTTGATCAACTCACGGGGGTGAAATACTTCAGTAATATTTATTTGAAGTATGGATACCACTAGGTCTCGATAGAATAGACAGATGTATGGAAGATCGACTTCAAGTCAAAGGAAGGTCTTTTCGAATGGTTGGTCAAGACCTTTGGGTTGACAAATTATCCATCCACTTTCATGAGAATGATGGACGATATGCTATGACCATTCACAAATACTTATGTAGTGGTGTATCTATTGGACTATTGGTTGTTGTCATTGATGTCAACCCTAGTCATTGGTTTTGGACCGAAAGATTGATGAAGGTGGTTTTGGGCCGCAAGATTGATGAAGGTATTTGGACATCAAGGACAATGTACATGTAGAAAAAAAACCCATGGATGGATAGCATACATAATGTTGTTTCCGATGGCATGTGGCACATCACATGGATCCTCATCGTTGAGGAGAAATGAATTTTTGAATATGAAACAGTGAATTGAAGAAGGAAGTACATGTAGACCCTGAAGATGATTAAAGAAAAGAATTACAAAATAAGAAAGTGTCAGGTCGGCCCTAATGTTAAAAGGAAGTGACATAAATGGTATAAATAAATATCATTATACATTAATTTGACACAAAATTTGAATTTCAGAGGAAATCAGAAGTAAAGAACATCAGATTTCAAGTGAGGATGAAGTCTTTTGGTGATGTGTTCTAAGGCATGTTATTTACAGGTCATCTTACCATTTTAACTTTTTTTATAGAACTCTTCAGATGATCAAATTTCTTTGGTATTGAGAATACATATCAAGGTACCTATGGTAAAATTTTCATCTCTTGATTCTCTATAGTTATGGAGATACACTCAGTGGAAGATATGGTTTTTGACCAGTCCTCAAGCTAGTCAATGAAAAGGTGTTTTGGGTAAAACAATCATAACGTCTTCATAGAGAATCCAAATTAAGTGCGACCAATTTAATTGGAAACAATACAAACTTTAGTTTCTTATGTGTGAGTTTCAGAATCTAATGCTAAATATTGGGCGTGGGTCATTTTGTACAAGTTCGCTCACCTGAATAAACCAGAATTGAATAAAGTCTACCATTCTTTCTATAACTTATTTTTGGGGAGGATTCAAGGAGTGAAACTTGGAGGAGTTTCAGAGGATACATTGAATAATATTATATAAAGGATCAGAGTATTCCAAGAATTGAATAATTGCAGAAGTTGAATAAGTCTCAGGAAGCATTATCAGGCTCTATATGATGGTTGGTTGATGGTGATGATTTAGTGTAAATATTTATTATCTCTCATATATTCTTGGGTGGAAGGAAGGGGAAATGATGGAGAGGTCAACCATCTCTTGATATTGGAGGATTGTATCTTCCTCTTCGAGGTTTATCCCTCCCTTTATATTTGGAAGTTGTAGGTACCTTTGGAAGTCATTACTTCCATTGAACAATAATTATTGATTATTTATCATATATTGTGGTGTATTGTTGTAACTCTTATACTATTGTTCATTTCTCATTGGATAGAATTGAATGGTTTAAGTATAAGTTGAAAAGGTTTTTAAATTGTGCTTGATACTGATTCACCCCCCTCTCAGTATCAACAATTGGTATCAGAGCGAGTTACCTTCAGTATAGTTTAACCACTGGAAAGAAGATCCTAAGAAGATATGGAAGACAAAATTCCAAATGGGATTCCACCATTTGATGGAAGCAATTTTGAATACTAGAGTAATAGAATAGATTTTTTTATTTTTTTATTTTTTTTACTTGGGGAATCGGCAACTCGCGGTTTTCGTACTCGCGTGACACAGGTTCGATCCCTGTCGAGTAATAGAATGGAAAATTACTTGAAATATCTTGGGGAATATATTTGGTTCTCAGTTGTTTCAAGATACAATGCTTTGAAGAAACCAAAGACTGCAGCTCAGAAGGAAGAAAAAAGGAACAACAAATTGGCAATAGATACCATCCTGGATGGATTGACAGATTCAGTGAAATCCAAGGTGGTATCATGTGCATCATCAAAATATATTTGGGACAAGCTACAATACCTTTATGCAAGGAAACAAGCAGAAGAAGAAGAAGAAGTTGAAGCAAATTGCAACATCTCAGATTTCAAAGAAGCAAATAGAGGTCAGTTGGTTTTCTTTAATTGTGAATGAGTAGGACATGTTGAATTAGAATGTCCTCACACAAGGATTGAAAGAGATGACACTAAGGAATAAAATTCCAATGAAGAAGAAGAAAATCATGAAGCAGAAATTATTCAACAAGAAGATGAGAATCATAAAAAATTAAAGCATGTTGAGATTGAAAATAGCAATCTCAAAGACACGCATAGAAAACTAAGAAGTGAATTGGGTAGTTGTTAAAAGACAGTTGTAATCTTGAAGAAACAATTAGAAGACTTTGAGAAAATAAGAGAAGAAAACTTTTCCTTGAAAACTCTACTTGAAGAAGAAAGAAGAATAGGAGAAGTAAGGAATGTCCAAATGATGAAGAAAGAATAAGATTGTGAGAAACTTGAACAAGAAGTTGTCATTGAGAAAGAGCTTAAGAAACTCTCAAGTGAAAAAATACTTAACACATCTTGGATGCATGGGTGAAACTTCATACAAAGAAGATGCAAATACCAACAAGAAGGTTGAAGAAAGAGCTACATAGACAGTTGATGAAAAGTGGTTGAGGATACCAGAAAGAAGGAATGATTACAAAAGATATGAATATCCAAGAAGACCTCCTACCTTTAGGAATCAAAGAAGATTCAATCAATATGAAGGAAACTACAGAAGAGTAGATCATGAACCTAGATGGACTACATCGCAAAGAAGGCCACTTACTCCAAGGTTTCAAAAAACAATTCTTTGTCATTGTTATACTTGCAAAAATTTTGGACATAAGGCAATTAATTGCAGAATCAATGAAAGGAACAAATACGCAAGAAACATGAATGGTGTAAATAGAAGATATGGAAATAATAATGGATTTGTCAACAGAATTTATAATTCATTTTCCCCATTGCTGGACAAAAACATTGTATGCTACAAATGTAATTATATTGGTCAGAAAGAACGAGATTGCAAACATATGAATGAAGATGTCCCTATGCTAACCATGGTATGGAGAAGGAAAGAGATTACAAACAATGAAGATTGTTGAATAGCATTATCCATTGAAGAATGTAAAGAAGAAGATGAATGGTACATAGACAATGGATGTTCTTCACGCATGTCCAGGGATCAAGACAAATTCATCAGCTTGAAGAGAAAGGGTGGCAATGTTTCATTTGGAGATGACTCATCTACCAAAATACTTGGAGAAGGTGTAGTAGAGCTTGGAATAAAAAATGTAAAATCAAAGAATTTCCTATTGGTTGAATACTTGAAGCATAATCTACTCAGTGTTAGTAAAATGTGTGATCAAGGATACACTCTTACGTTTGACTCCCGAAAATGTAAAATCAGAGGAAATAACTCAGGAAGATTGGTTGCAACTGCAACAAGAAGAATGAACAACATATACATCCTAGACATGAAGAAGAGAGAGAAGAGAGAAGTCACACAAAAGGATTCCAAGGAAGAAAAAGTCCCAAAGACAAAAAATAAGGATGAAGTATTATTGAGTGCCACATGTTCAGGGGGCGCAGCCCCAAAGAAGAGAGATACCTTTTTCCATTAAACTCAGGGGGAGAATCCCTACCCTTTGCCATTGATGTCAAAGGGGGAGATAAATTGGGATCATGATGATAGGGGGAGCATGAGTGTTTCCATCAATGAAAAAGGGGGAGAATGTTGGAATATTGGTTGTTGTCATTGATTTCAACCCTAGTCATTGGTTTTGGAATGCAAGATTGATGAAGGTGGTTTTGCACCGCAAGATTGATGAAGGTATTTGGACATGAAGGACAATGTACATGTAGAAAAAAAACCCATGATGGATAGTATACATCATGTTGTTCCCAGTGGTAGGTAGCACATCACATGGATCCTCATGGTTGAGGAGAAATGAATTTTTGAATATGACAAAGTGAATTGAAGAAGGAAGTACATGTAGGCCCTAAAGATAATTAAAAAAAAGAATTATAAAATAAGAAAGTGTGAGGTTGTCCCTAACTTTAAAAGGAAGTCAAATAAATGGTATAAATAAATATCATTATACATTCATTTGATACAAAAGTCAAATTTCAAAGGAAATCAAAAGTAAAGAAGGCCAGATTTCAAGGGAGGATGAAGTATTTTGGAGATGTGTTCTAAGGTATGTTATTTACAAGTCATCTTACCATTTTCTCTATAACATTTTTTATAGAATGCTTCAGATGGTGAAATTGCTATGGTATTGAGAAGACATATCAAGGTACCTTTGGTAAAAGTTTCAACTCTTTATTTGCTATAATTATGGAGATACACTCTGTGGAAGATAGGGTTTTTGACCAGTCCTCAAGCTAGTCAATAAACAGGTTTTCCGAGTAAAATAGACATCACTTCTTAATAAGGAATCAAACGGAAGTGAGACCAATTTCATTGGAAATAGTACAGACTATAGTTTATTGTGTGTGAGTTTGAGAATCTGATGCTAAATATTGAGTAAGGGGCATTCTGTACAAGTTCTCTCGCCAGAATAAAAAAGAATTGAATAAAGTCTACCATTCTTTCTATAACTTCTTTTTGGGGAGGATTCAAGGAATGCAACTTGGAGGATTTTCAAATAATACATTGAGTAATATTATATACAACATCTTAATATTCCAAGAATTGAATAATTGCAAAAGTTGAAGAAGTCTCAGAAAGCATTATTAGGCTCTATGTGATGGTTGGTTGATGGTGATGATTTAGTGTAAAGTTTTATTATCTCTCATATATTCTTGGGTGGAAGGAAGGGGAAAGGATGGAGAGGTCAATCGTCTCTTGATACTGGAGTATTGTATCTTCCTCCTGGAGGTTTATCCCTCCCTTTATATTTGGAATCTGTAGCTACCTTTGGAAGTCATTACTTCCCTTGAACAATAACTATTGATTATTTCTCATATATTGTGCATGATGTATTGTGGTGTATTGGTGTAACTCTTATACTATTGTTTATTGCTCATTGGATATAATTGAATGGTTTAAGTATAAGTTGAAAAGGTTTTTAAATTGTACTTGATACTGATTCACCCCCCTCTCAGTATCAACAATTGGTATCAGAGCGAGTTACCTTCAGTACAGTTTAACCACTGGAAGGAAGATCATAAGAAGAAATGGAAGACAAAATTCAAAATGGGATTCCACCATTTTATGGAAGCAATTTTGAATACTGGAGTAATATAATGGAAACTTAATTGAAAGTTCTTGGGGCATATATTTTCTTCTCAGTTGCTTCAGGATACAATGCTCGGAAGAAACCAAAGACTACAACTCAAAAGGAAGCAAAAAGGAACAACAAATTGGAAATAGAAACCATCCTAGATGGATTGACAGATTCAGTGAAATCCAAGGTGGGATCATGTCTATCATCAAAAGAGATTTGGGACAAGCTACAAGACCTGTATGAAAGGGAAGAAGCAGAAGAAGAAGAATAAGTTGAAGCAAATTACAACATCTCATATTTCAAAGAAGAAAATAAAGGTCAGTTATTTTTCTTTAATTGTGAAAGGACATGTTGAATTTGAATTTCCTCATCCAAGGATTGAAAGAGATGACACTAAATAAGAAAATTCCAATGAAGAAGAAGAAAATCATGAAGAAGAAATTATTCAACAAGAAGATGAGAATCTTAAAAAATTGAAGCATGTTGAGATTGAAAATAGCAAGCTCAAAGACACACATAGAAAACTAAGAAGTGAATTGGGTAGTTGTGAAAAGACAATTGTAATCTTGAAGAAACAATTAGAATACTTTAAGAAACCAAGAGAAGAAAACATTTCCTTGAAAACTCTACTAGAAGAAGAAATAAGAATAGGAGAAGTAAGGAATGTCCAAATGATGAAGAAAGAAGAGGATTGTGAGAAACTTGAACAAGAAGTTGTCTCATTGAGGAGGAGCTTAAGAAACTCTCAAGTGCCAAAAGACTTAACACATCTTGGATGCATGGGTGAAACTTCATACAAAGAAGATGCAAATACCAACAAGAAGGTTGAAGAAAGAGCTACACAGACAGTGGATGAGAAGTGGACGAGGATACCAGAAAGAAGGAATGATTACAAAAGAGATGAATATCCAAGAAGATCTGCTACCTTCAGGAATCAAATAAGATTCAATCATTATGAACAAAACTAAATAAGAGTAGATCATGAACCCAGATGGACTACACCACAAAGAAGGCCACTTGCTCCAAGGTATCAAAATTTCTTTCTTGGTCATTGTTATACTTGAAAAACTTTTGTACATAAGGAAATTAATTGCAGCATCAATGAAAGGAACAAATACGCAAGAAACACGAAGGGTGTAAATAGAAGATATGGAAATAATCGTGGATTTTTCAACAGAACTTATAATTCATTTTCCCCATTGATGGACAAAAACATTGTATGCTACAAATGTAATTATCTTGGTCACAAAGCATGAGATTGCAGATATATGAATGAAGATGTCCCTACGCCAACCACGGTATGGAGAACGAAAGAGATTCCAAACAATGAAGATTGGTGAATAGCATTAACTGCTAAAGAATGCAAAAAAGAAGATGAATGGTACATAAACAGTGGATGTTCTTCACACATGACCAGGGATCAAGACAAATTCATTAGCTTGAAGAGAAAGGGTGGCAATGTTTCATTTGGAGATGACTCATCTACCAAAATACTTGGAGAAGTTGTAGTAGAGATTGGAATAAAAAATGTAAAAGAAAAGAATGTCCTATTGGTTGAATACTTGAAGCATAATCTACTCAGTGTTAGTAAAATGTGTGATCAAGGATACTGTTAAGAACCAAACATCAATATAGCATGGAAAAACCTCAGGAAAAGTACTCAACACCTTGAAATAGAGATAATTTCAGATAATAAGCCTCTTCGAGGGGGAAACCTCCTTTTACCCCACTTAAATGTTCAAGTACAAGATGA
>ML779185.1:120299-133416 GCA_009831015.1 Picea engelmannii | reverse complement strand
ATATAAAGAAGTAATTCGTACCTTTTGTGTATGTGGCACATTATGGAGATCAAAGAATTTCTCCATCTGAAGTATCCATGTGATTGGGTCCTTGCCATCAAACTTCCTCATATCAATCTTAGGAACGTGGTTGGTCTTCAAACTAAATTTGGATTTTCTCCATTCTTGATTCACCTTCCTTGTGTCCTCATCATGAATTTCATGGGATGCATTTTCACTTTTGGGTGTCTTCTCTATTACAAAATTTCTCATTACTTCTATGATCTCCCCTTTTAATCCATCCATCTTAGTATCCAACATAGCTTCCATTGAATCCATCTTAGTATCCAACTTAGCTTCCATTGAATCCATCATCTCTTGTAGTTCATCTTTAGTTACTGTCTTCTTTTGTAAATCATTTATGTCCCTACGCATTTCCTCACCTTCATCAAGAGTCCAATTAGGATTTTCTGGAGGATTATTTGGTGTAGAAGGTCCCTTTTTGGGGGGCATGTTGGTCAAATATCACTTTTGAGTATTGATTTTGAGGTGGTTCTGCTAGACAATATTTATTATGTTCTATCTCACAAGTTTCAGCCCTTCTGGGTATGAAACTTTCTTTTAGGTAGTTCTATGATATTTCTTCTCTGCAATGCCATAGGTCTAATCAAAATTGGATGTGCCAAGTGGAATTTATGGTAACTTCCTCACAACATGCCGATTTTTGTCCTTTCCAGGAGATCTCACTTGTATAGAATGCCCCGCACGATATAATTGATATTAAATTCTGAAACTCACACCCAAAATACTACAGACTGTCCACGATCCAATGCAACCAGTCCCACTTGATTTGGATACTCTAGAAAAAAGTTATGCTTGTTTTACCTGGAACACCTTCTTGAGACTAGTCAATAGGACTAGTCAGATACCCTATCTTACACAAGGTGTGTATACAAATTTAAGATGACCCAGAAGCTGAAATTTTTACCACATATATATTACTAATTTCTATAAGTTTCCTCCAGAGTTCAGGGTCTGAAAAGTTACATAACAATTTTTATAGCAAAAATTCCACAATGACTCATTTCAGGATAATTCCATAACCCTATCTTATACAGGCTGTATCTCAGAAAGTATAAGGCCTCAGGAGCTGAATTTTGAACCCAACGTACCTTGATCTGTCTACTAAATACCCTCCAAGTGGTTCCTTCTGAAACGTTGAATAAAAAAAATTATAGCGAAAATTCCACGGTGTCTCAGATGTAGCAGCAAAACCCCAAGACCTTGAGCTCTGAAACCATATGTTAAGAACCAAACATCAATATAGCATGGAAAAACCTCAGGAAAAGTACTCAATGCCTTGAAACAGAGATAATTTCAGATAATAAGCCTCTTCGAGGGGGCAACCTCCTTTTACCCCACTTAAATGTTCAAGTACAAGATGATTCAAAATGAAAATGTCTCATTGGTATATATAGGAGACTAGGAGGTATAATTACAACTAATGGCCTAAAGACGACATAAATAAAATAACATTACTAATATAATATGCCCCAATTAAGGGGTAATGAGCCAACATTAGGGCTTAATAGATACACTCTTATGTTTGACTCCCGAAAATGTAAAATCATAGGAAATAACTCAAGAAGATTGGTTGCAATTGCAACAAGAAGACTGAACAACATATACATCCTAGACATGAAGAAGAGAGAGAAGAGAGAAGCCACACAAAAGGATTGCAATGAAGAAAAATTTCCAAAGACCAAAAATAAGGATGAAGTACTATTGAGTGCCACATGTTCAGGGGGAGCATCCCCAAAGAAGAGAGTTATCGTTTTCCATTAAAATCAGGGGGAGAAGCCCTACCCTTTGCCATTGATGTCAAAGGGGGAGAGAAATTGGGATCATGATGATAGGGGGAGCATGAGTGTTTCCATCAATGACAAAGGGGGATATTGTTGGAAGATTGGTTGTTGTCATTGATGTCAACCCTAGTCATTGGTTTTACATAGCAAGATTGATGAAGGTATTTGGACATGAAGGACAATGTACATGAAGAAACAAAACCCATGGATTGATAGTATACATCATTTTTGTTCCGGTGGTAGGTGGAATGTCACGTGGATCCTCATCGTTGAGGAGAAATGAATTTTTGAATATGACAAAGTGAATTGAAGAAGGAAGTACATGTAGGCCCTGAATATAATTAAAGAAAAGAATTACAAAATAAGAATGTGTCAAGTTGGTGCTAATGTTAAAAGGAAGTGGCATAAATGGTATAAATAAATATCATTATACATTCATTAGATACAAAATTCAAATTTCAGAGGAAATCATAAGTAAAGAAGGCCGAATTTCAAGGGAGGGTGAAGTCTTTTGGTGATGTGTTCTAAGGTATGTTATTTACAGGTCATCTTACCATTTTCGCTATAACTTTGTTTATAGAACGATTCAGATGGTGAAATTTCTATGGTATTGAGAATACATATCAAGGTACCTATGGTAAAAGTTTCATCTCTTGAGTCGCTATAATTATGGAGATACACTCTGTGGAAGATAGGGTTTTTGACCAGTCCTCAAGCTAGTCAATAAACAGGTGTTCCAGGTAAACTAGTCATAATGTATTCATAGATAATACAAATTAATTGGGACCAATTTCATTGGAAATAGTACAGATGGTAGTTTCTTGTGTGCGAGTTTCAGAATTTGATGCTAAATATTGAGTGTAGGGAATTCTTTACAAGTTTGCTTGCTTGAATAAACTAGAATTGAATAAAGTCTACCATTCTTTCTATAACTTATTTTTGGGGAGGATTCGACTGAAGCTTGGAGGATTTTCAAAGAATACATTGAGTAATATTATATAAAGTATCAGAGTATTCCAAGAATTGAATAATTATAGAAGTTGAATAAGTCTCAGGAAACATTATCAGGCTTTATGTGATGGTTGGTTGATGGTGATGATTTAGTGTAAAGTTTTATTATCTCTCATATATTCTTGGGTGGAAGGAAGGGGAAAGAATGGAGAGGTCAACCCTCTCTTGATATTGGAGGATTGTATCTTCCTCTTCGAGGTTTATCCCTCCCTTTATATTTGGAAGTTGTGTCTACCTTTGGAAGTCATTACTTCCCTTGAACAATAACTATTGAGTATTTCTCATATATTGTGCATGGTGTATCGTGGTGTATTGGTGTAACTCTTATACTATTGTTCATTTCTCATTGGATACAATTGAATGGTTTAAGTATAAGTTGAAAAGGTTTTTAAATTGTACTTGATACTAATTCACCCCCTATCAGTATCAACAATTGGTATCAGAGCAAGTTACCTTCAGTACAGTTTAACCACTGGAAAGAAGATCCTAAGAAGAAATGGAAGACAAAATTTCAAATGGGATTCCACCATTTGATGGAAGCAATTTTGAATACTGGAGTAATAGAATGGAAACTTACTTGAAAGCTCTTGGGGAAAATATTTCATTCTCAGTTGCTTCAGGATACAATGCTTTGAAGAAACCAAAGATTGCAGCTCAGAAGGAAGCAAAAAGGAACAACAAATTGGAAACAGATACCATCATAGATGGATTGATAGATTCAGGGAAATCCAAGGTGGGATCATGTGCACCATAAAAATATATTTGGGACAAGCTACAAGACCTTTATGCAAGGGAAGAAGCAGCAGAAGAAGAAGAAGTTGAAGCAAATTACAACATCTCATATTTCAAGGAAGCAAATAGAGGTCAGTTCTTTTTCTTTAATTGTGAAAGGATATGTTGAATTTGAATGTCCTCACACAAGGATTGAAAGAGATGACACTAAGGAATAAAATTCCAATGAAGAAGAAGAAAATCATGAAGTAGAAATTATTCAACAAGAAGATGAGAATCTTAAAAAATTGAAGCATGAAGAGATTGAAAATAGCAAGCTCAAAGACACGCATTGAAAACTAAGAAGTGAATTGGGTAGTTTTGAAAATACATTTGTAAGATTGAAGAAACAATTAGAAGAATTTGATAAACTAAGAAAAGAAAACATTTCCTTGAAAACTCTACTAGAAGAAGAAAGAAGAATAGGAGAAGTAAGGAATATCCAAATGATGAAGAAAGAAGAAGATTGTGAGAAAATTGAAGAAGAAGTTGTCTCATTGAGGAAGAGCTTAAGAAACTCTCAAGTGCCAAAAGACTTAACACATATTGTATGCATGGGTGAAACTTCATACAAAGAAGATGCAAATACCAACAAGAAGGTTGAATAAATAGCTACACAGACAGTTGATGAGAAGTGGACCAGGATACCAGAAAGAAGAAATGATTACAAAAGAGATGAATATCCAAGAAGACCTCCTACCTTCAAGAATCAAAGAAGATTAAATCAATATGAAGAAAAATACAGAAGAGTAGATCATGAACCGAGATAGACTACATCACAAAGAAGGCCACTTACTCCAAGGTATCAAAATTTCTTTCTTGGTCATTGTTATACTTGCAAAAATTTTGGACATAAGGGAATTAATTGCAGAATCAATGAAAGGAACAAATACTCAAGAAAAATGAATGGTGTAAATAGAAGATGTGGAAATAATCATGGATTTGTCAACAGAAGTTATAATTCATTTCCCCCATTGATGGACAAAAACATTGTATGCCACAAATGTAATTATCTTGGTCAAAAAGAACAAGATTGCAGATATATGAATGAAGATGTACCTATGCCAACCACAGTATGGAGAAGGAAAGAGATTCCAAACAATGACGATTGTCGAATAGCATTAACTGCTAAAGAATGTAAAGAGGAAGATGAATGGTACATAGACAGTGGATGTTCTTCAGACATGACTGGGGATCAAGACAAATTCATCAGCTTGAAGAGAAAGGGTGGCAATGTTTCATTTGGAGATGACCCATCTGCCAAAATACTTGGAGAAGGTGTAGTAGATCTTGGAAGAAAAAATGTACAAGCAAAGAATGTCCTATTGGTTGAAGACTTGAAGCATAATCTAATCAGTGTTAGTAAAATGTGTGATCAAGGATACACTCTTATGTTTGACTCCTGAAAATGTAAAATCAGAGGAAATAACTCAGGACTTTTGGTTGCAAATGCAACAAGAAGATCGAACAACATATACATCCTAGACATGAAGAAGAGAGAGAAGAGAGAAGCCACACAAAAGGATTCCAAGGAAGAAAAAGTCCCAAAGAACAAAAGTAAGGATGAAGTATTATTGAGTGCCACATGTTCAGGGAGAGCAACCCTAAAGAAGAGAGTTACCTTTTTTCATTAAACTCAGGGGGAGAAGCCCTACCCTTTTCCATTGATGTCAAAGGGGGAGAGAAATTGGGATCATGATGATAGGGGGAGCATGAGTGTTGTCATCAATGACAAAGGGGGAGATTGTTGGAATATTGGTTGTTGTCATTGATGTCAACCCTAGTCATTGGTTTTGGACCAGAATATTGATTAAGGTGGTTTTGGACCGCAAGATTGATAAAGGTATTTGGACATGAAGGTCAATTTACATGCTGAAAAA
Source organism: Picea engelmannii (assembly GCA_009831015.1). Taxonomy (NCBI): domain Eukaryota; kingdom Viridiplantae; phylum Streptophyta; class Pinopsida; order Pinales; family Pinaceae; genus Picea; species Picea engelmannii. The sequence goes on along the minus strand of ML779185.1, from coordinate 127,910 downwards.
AAACCATGGATGGATAGTATGCATCATGTTGTTTCTGGTGGTAGTTTTAACGTCACAAGGATCCTCATGGTTGAGGAGAAATTAATTTTTGAAGATGACAAAGTGAATTGAAGAAGGAAGTACATGTAGGCCTTGAAGATAATTAAAGAAAAGAATTACAAAATAATAAAGTGTCAGGTCAGCCCTAATGTTAAAAGGAAGTGTCATAAATGGTATAAATAAATATCATTATACATTCATTTGATACAAAAGTCAAATTTCAGAGGAAATCAGAAGTAAAGAAGGCCGGATTTCAAGGGAGGATGAAGTCTTTTGGTGATGTGTTCTAAGGTATGTTATTTACAGGTCATCTTACCATTTTCACTATAACATTTTTTATAGAACGCTTCAGATGGTGAAATTGATACGATATTGAGAAGACATATCAAGGTACCTATGGTAAACTTTTCAGATCTTTATCTACTATAATTATGGAGATACACTATGTGAGAGATAGGGTTTTTTACCATTCCTGAAGCTAGTCAATAAAAATGTGTTTCGGGTAAAATAGTCATAACTTATTCATAGAGAATACAAATGAAGTGGGACTAATTTCATTGGAAATAGGACAGACTTTAGTTTCATGTGTGCGATTTTCATAATCTGATGTTAAATATTGAGCGCACGACATTATGTACAAGTTCTCTCTCCTGAATAAACCAGAATTGAATAAAGTCTACCATTCTTTCTATAACTTCTTTTTGGAGAGGATTCAAGGAGTGAAACTTGGAGGAGTTTCAGAGAATACATTGTTTAATATTATATATAGGATCATAGTATTCCAATAATTCAATAATTATAGAATTTGAAGAAGTCTCAGGAATCATTATTAGTCTTTATGTGATGGTTGGTTGATGGTGATGATTTAATGTAAAGTTTTATTATCTCTCATATATTCTTGGGTGGAAAGAAGGGGAAAGGATGGAGAGGTCAACCCTCTCTTGATATTGGAGGATTGTATATTCCTCCTGGATTTGTATCCCTCCCTTTATATTTGGAAGTTGCAGCTACCTTTGGAAGTCATTACTTCCCTTGAACAATAACTATTGATTATTTCTCATATATTGTGCATGGTGTATTGTGGTGTATTGGTGTAACTCTTATACTATTGTTCATTTCTCATTGTATATAATTGAATGGTTTAAGTATAAGTTGACGATTTTTTAAATTGTACTTGATATTGATCCACCCCCCTCTTAGTATCAACAGTATCTGGATGACATCCTCATTTACATCAAGACTTGGGTAGAACACTTGTAGCATATTCAACAGGTTCTACACACCCTGCAGCAGCACAAGCTATTCATCCGACTTGCAAAAATTCTCCTTCAGGATGGACATGATCCATTACCTAGGCTACATCATTGATCAACATGGAGCACATGTGGATCCATCCAAGATCCAAGTCATTCGTGACTGGCCAGCCCCAGCCACACTCATTGAGCTTCGAAGCTTCTTGGTCCTTTCCAATTTCTACCATAGGTTCATGTTGCGATTCTCCCATATTACATGGGCCCTCATCCAAGTAACTAGGGGCGGTGGTAAGGAAAAAAAAATTTGGGGTCATTCGCAACAACAAGCGTTTGATGATTTGAAGTAGTGTTTTTTCTCAACCCTATTACTTTCACTACCGGACCTACAGAATCCCTTTGAGATCAAGACAGATGCTTCAGAATATGTTGTGGGAACTATTCTCACTCATCACAGCCACCCCATGGCCTATCATAGTGAGACACTATAAGATGTTGTATGTAAGTACCCTACTTACGACAAAGAAATGTACTCCATTGTGCAAGCCTGCCACTAGTGGAGACATTACATTCTTCGCAAGGAGATAGTCATCCACACCGATCATAAGCCACTATAGTTCATACAAACACAAGGAAAATTGCAGAATGACCTCCATTAGAAATGGTCCACATGATTGAAGCAATTCCACCTTAACATCAAGTATAAAACATGAAGCACCAACTGCATCGATGATTGCCTCAGTAGACCACCAGTCACGACCCTCACCACGGTGCTAGACTCTTCCGGACATGAGACCTTTGGATGGACCCAACTCTATGAGATAGACTTGGACTTTGCTACCACTTAAAAAAAGTTGGGCGCAAACGCAATTGTCGTTAGTTTCCATCTTCAGGATTAGTTTTTCTATCATCTAGGCCATATCTGCATTCCATCAAGTGAGAGGGAGAATATGATATAGGAAGCCCACTATAGTCAGGTATAAGGACACTTCGGCATCGAAAAGACAGTGGATACGTTGCAGAAACATTTCTACTAGCTGAAACTTTGACAAGAGGTCAGAAAGTATATCAGGTCTTGCACTGCCTCTGCTATTGCCAAACTGACCACTAAGAAACAGGGCTTGTACACCCCTCTACCTACTCCTGAAAGGCCATGGGAATCCATCTCAATGGACTACATGTTGGGACTCTCATCCACCAATCGGGGAAATGACTGTGTTTTTTTGGTTGTTGATCACTTTTCTAAGATGGTGATTCTGGCTGCCTACAAGAAGAGCATCACAACATAGGCCACTGCCAAGATCTTCTTTGAACGAGTCTGGGTACATTTTGGAATCCCAGAAACCATTGTCTCATATTGGGACATTTGATTTGTCATCACATTATGGTCGAGCCTCTGGTCATTGTTGGACACCAAGCTCACCAAATCAACGGCCTTCCACCCCCAGACAAACGGCCAAACCGAGGTCATAAATCGAATGATCGTGCATATATTGTGCATGTATAGTTACAATCACCCTCACACATGGGATGAGAGTCTTCCCTATGTTCATCATAGGTAAAATTGAATCCTACATAGCTCAAGCGACCACAACCCCTTTCAGATGGGGTTGGGATTCCAACCATTGGGTCCCATAGATGTTGCACTACGCCTTGCAGGCACCTCGACCAACTCATCTTATGATCCAACTGAAGTTGACAAAGCCAACCGGTTCATTGAGCAGATCCAACACATCTACCAACAGGTTTAGGATATCCTTCAGAAGTCCAATGACAAGTACAAGCAATGCCATGACCAACACCGGGTGTCACATAAGTTCCAGGTGGGCGACAAACTTTTGTTGCACTTGAAGAAATAATTCCTTATAGGACCCCATAGAAAGATTATCCCACTTTGTTATGGGTCATACACCATCACCAAGGATGTAGGATATAATTATTTTGAGCTCAACATTCCTCCTTTCCTTGACCTGCACCCAATATTCAACATGGATCTCCTTCGCCCTTATTTCCCACCATTATTGGACACCTCAGAGATAGAAGAACAACTGATACCAACAAAGCTCAACTTTGACTGCATACAACAAGAATACAGTGATCATATTGTGGAAAAAGAGGTCAATATCACTTGCCAGCAAAGGATCCAGCTTTATCGAGTTGTCAAAGCAGGGCATCTACTGCACCAAAGAAAGTGGCTCACACGGGGCCAAATTCAGTAGAAATTTCCTCATATGATGGGGGAACTCAACGTAGTGGAGACCATTGCTTCCTAAGGTGGGGGGATTGATCCATATGGATATCATTGGCCTCCCACCTATTCCAACTAGCTCATTTTGGCAGTTTTTTCCTAGTTTTTGGGTTCCTAACTTTCGGGGCCGTTTTGAGGCCCTAAACAACGTTTTTAGGGCTCAGCACAATCAAATTGTAGATGAAGACAATTTTGATGGAAACATGTGTATTCCTCAGACATAAATTTCCAACAAGCTATTTTGTTCCTAAAATAGAGATCATATGCATAAGTTACGACCCCGGGAAGTTGATGTACTAACTTACCCAAACAGGGCCCACATGACTTTTGGCACTTCATCTCCTAGGGTTAGGTTTTTGGATGTCTATGATTTTTGACATTCCTAAGGATTGTTAAAAGTCCTTAAGATATTCATTGTAATCAATTTCTTGTGAATGAGCGCATCCATCAAATCTCTTCTAGAGATAAGATGCCACCATTCTAGCAAGTCTTTTTTTGCTGCATTTTACAGTTTTGTCTTCTTTCCTTATTGAATAGAAACTAGTTTTACTGTATATCTGTTATTTTGTGTTCATCATATTTTGATAATAATATGTATTCATTTCGTTCTTCTCATAAAATCTGGATCAAAAAAATCATCAAACCATTCACAAATTGATCCTCCAAGTAAGGTGCATAAGGAAGAAGAGCTAGATAGCCCAAATAGGGTGAACATTTCTGACTTGTTCTCACAAATGGTGAGTAATGATGATGAGAAAATGAAATGAGAGGGTGGAATATTTATATGAGGCCACCGTAAACCAATTTTTCCACATAAACTCATCAACTAAAAATTAGAAGAGGGTTGACCCCTTCATTTGCCTCTACAATATGCCAAAATGACAAATACCTAAAAGAAAACCCTAAAAAGGGTGATGTCATGCCCTATAAGGGTTATGTAGGGATTAAAAATGTGATGTACAACCTCAAGGAGTGGAACATTGGGCCTCCAAAGGCCATGTGTCATGATCCAATGTGAAATTTTTTCATGCCATGTGTATCCTCTTGTCAAACCACCTCCATAATGACACCATCCATCAAACCCTAACCTCCAAGTTGATGTCAATGGATAAAGAGTGAGAGCACATGCCTACAAAGGCCACGTCCTCATGCAATATGGGTGAAATATCATCCTCCAATGATTCCATGATGTCTCCAAAGGAAATTTCCTCCATCCTATATGCACAATATCTTCAGGGTGCTCTAGCCAGCCTGTGGGATTCTAGCCCATATATGTGGCATAATGACCAGCCTGCTAAAAAACAAGCCCATTTTTCCATCATCCAAGGTTCCAAAGGTGTGAGAGACACTATGTCAGGGTGTTGAGTCATTGGATAACTCACTTCTCTCCATCACACGTGCTACATTCCTGCAATAAGGCAGAACTTCCTGGGTACAACCCAAGATGTCCCTCAAAGAACTATGTTAGGTCCATTAAAAAAATATATATATATAAGACAAAGTAAACCAATGTTGATAAGACATGTTAGTCCTTAAATAATGAAAAGTAATATGATGACTACGATACAATCCATGCAAAACATTCACCCCAATATCCCCTTCAAGTATAACCCAAGCCCAAGACCTTGTGAGGGACACCAAGTTTAAGTATGGGAGGGCCTTCATCCAACCCTATTAGGTGTGCCACTTAGACAATAAAAAAAATAACAAAGGTAGAGGGATAGGTCCCAAGAGTGACAAGGGAAAGTAAAATCCAATCAAGAGTAAGTGTGAATATGTTATTGTTTAAGTCTTCCTTCATGGCTTATGGTATCCATCTCTATGAGCTCTTTTGTTGAGGGTGTGCTTGCTCTTGAGTTACCCAATATTTGTGAGCCACATTTTTCCAATCCCCTTCATTATTCTTCTTTCCAATTTGTGCTTTCAATTATAATTTGTATTGAGGGTCCAACTTTGTGAGTTTCCAAGCTTTAGAATTATGTTTTTAGGAACGAGGAAAGCACTGAATGAGTAGAGCTCAATTTGGACTGGATTTTTCTAGTACTCATTTTCTATGTTCACTTTATTTTTAGCATCGATTTCTTGTTATTTTATAGAAGTCCCAATATACCTCCAGGCCTTCATCCCCTTACTCATGACAGCATGGTCCATAGCAAAAGTTTACAATATATGAAAGGATTTATGATGGAAATTCTTAAGTATGGTTGAGAGCATAACGTTACCCATGCTCACTCAATCCTCTTGCATATGAAATATAATGTCAAACCTAGAATGATCAGGTTATAGCAAGCATAAAACATGTACCTATAAATCCTACAATGTACATCTTGTAATGAAAGGTAAGCCGATAAAGAGTGGTATGTTAAGTATATGTTCAGTAATTTATAGCACACAGGAGTTTATCACTTCAAAAATAAAATGACAATTAATGTAATAACCTGTATCATGGAAATAGTACAAAAACTCTTGCAAAGATTTATTTCTCTAGGAAATGGTCATTTGTCATCTCATGAACCCCTCCCCCACACCTAAGTATTCTGACACCTCACAATCAAAAGTATAGGAAACCATCAGTTCCCCCAATAGTCAAAGATTTATAGTATGTCAAGTGTAAAGATAAATTTCACATATTGGTCTGACGAGACAGTTAGAAGATGGCCCCACCTATAGGATAAGAGATCCTATATATAGATAAGAAGAGGTAGGAAAGAGAGTTTCAAGATAGTCTTACAGTTATTTCCCAATGGAAAGTCTATGGAGTTCATTAACCTTAACTTAACCACACATACTTCATGTCATCTTTGTCTGCAAGTAATTCCATACATTAGGACAAGTTTAAATTTATTACTTATTTTTTGTCAAATTACCATCCTCACTAGATAGAATGCCCCGTTGCCAGCAAGTCTGTTCAGTACTCCGGCAAGTTTACCTAGTCAAACCACAGGCCGATACCCGTTGCCAGCAAACCTGTTCAGTATCCTGGCGGGTTAGCCTCTTACACCCTCAGAGACTGGCCCTCCATATTTTAAGATTTTAGTATAAGATTTCTTTATGCAAGAAGATGGGGGGGCAGCTCTGAAAACAACTTTTTCTTTCTTTTTTTCAATTGGGATGGTATTTATGTTAGAGGATTAATTTTCGTTATATTACTTAGTGATTGTCCCGATGTAAGGGGTACTTAAGAGGATGTGGCCTATCTAAATATATGATATAATCAAGCTATTTAGTGTGTAGTGGATGGTACCATTGAGAAATAATAGAAAGGTATCTCTAGGCTCAACTCACTTTCTTATTTTGTAGTTATTGTGATGTTTCCATGACTAACCGCTAATTATGTTAGAAAAACAGGACCGTGGAGCAATAAAATAGAAAAAATGCAGAAACAAAACACAAAAGACACACAATACAAGAGAGACACAGATTTACGTGGTTCACCCAGTGTGGGTTACGTCCACCAGATAAATTTCCAGGTCCTTCCTTTATTATTATCCAGCAAATGAAGGGATACAACCTACAGCAAAACCCGTTGTAACTTCCTCTTCTTTCTCTCACAATCTCCTCTCTCAGAATACAATATTCACCATCCACCATAGCCGCAATACATTTCCCTCATAAAAGAGGGTTGCCTTCTAGGGAAAAAAACCCTAACATAATCTCTACCATTAGATCTGCGACCTTATAATGAACGGTCCAGATTTACAATGAAATTACAATATACTTTTATAAGGCAATTTTTTCTTTAGGGGCTTCACCCCCGAACCCCCTCTGGGGGCCCACTTGCCCCCAGACCCCCCAGCCGGGGGGATAGGCCCCCTGGACCCCACAGAGGGGGTACCCCCCCTCTGCACTCGCCCGCATGGAAGAGTGTACACACTTCTGGGGTGTAAATACTTCATGGGGTATAAACACGGCTGAAAGTAAAAGACCTATAAATCAGGAAGATAATCAGGCTCCACAACCAACAATCTCCCACTTGGAGACTAATCTCAACAACTCCACTGTTGTTGTATATGCTGGACTCTGAACCTTCTTGGACCTGGAAAATTTCTCATCTTCATCTTCATTCTTGAAGAC
>ML779185.1:86792-118890 GCA_009831015.1 Picea engelmannii | reverse complement strand
TGTTCTATTTTCTTTATCAATATGGACAAATGCTTCACAACCGAAAGTTTTCAAAAAAGAATAGTTTACCTTTTTTCCTGTCCATTCCTCCTCTAGAATTCTACCATCCAAAGAGCTTGAAGTTCCTTTGTTTATTAAGTAAAGAACAGTATCTACAGCATCTTCCTAGAACTTTAAGGGAAAACCCGCATGCAATCTCATACTCCTTGCACACTCCATGATTGTCATGTTCATCCTTTCTGACACACCATTTTCTTGTGGTGTTCGTGGAATTGTCTTCTCTCTACGAATCCCATGGTATGAATAGTAATCATCAAACTCCATGGTACGAATCCCATGGTATGAACAGTTACCTTATGTTCTGATACTAGTTGTTAGAAAAACAGGACCATGGAGCAATAAAATAGAACAAATGCAGAAACAAAACATAGAAGACACACAATACAAGAGAGACACGGATTTACGTGGTTCACCCAGTGTGGGTTACGTCCACCAGAGAAATTGTCAGGTCCTTCCTTTATTATTATCCAGCAAATGAAGGGATACAACCTACAACAAAACCCGCTGTAAATTCCTCTTATTTCTCTCACAGTATCCTCTCTCAGAATACAATATTCACCATCCACCATAGCCGTAATACATTTCCCTCATAAAATAGGGTTGCCTTCTAGGGAAAAAAACCCTAACATAATCTCTATCGTTAGATCTGTTACCTTAAAATGAATGGTCCATATTTACAATGAAATTACAATATACTTTATAAGGCAATTTTTTCTCTGGGGGGGCGCTTTCCCCCATACCCCCCAGCCGGGGGTATAGGCCCCCCGGACCCCACAGAGGGGGTACCCCCCCTCTGCACTCCCCCGCATGGAAGAGTGTACATACTTCTGGGGTGTAAATACTTCATGGGGTATAAACACGGCTGAAAGTAAAAGACCTATAAATCAGGAAGATAATCAGGCTCCACAACCAACAAATTAGACCTCCTTGTTACTCTTTGATAAAGACACTTGACTCACTTACTCAGGTTTCTTGGAAAAACTGTACGAGATACCTCTAGACTTTATAGTTATGGTATCACTTCCTTATAAAGTGGTGAAGAGTTTCAAGAGCAACTGCTTTAGAATGCCTTAAAAAATGAGAATTTTTGCAATAATATGGCTAATTACAGTAAGTCAATATTCATTTGATGCTTTAACAGACACAAAATTCAAGTGTAACAATGTTTTGAAGAAATATCCTTGAAACTATGTACTCCTGGTGAAATAAATACTTACAGAAATATCTAGAATTGCCTTATTAACGAAATTCAAAAACTATTTACATATATACAGTAGGAAATCCAGAAAAAATTTCAAGAAAAAGGGGGGACTTCCCCATCTACTAAGGCCAATGTTTTTTCATCTGACATGACCTGTAGAAAATCCTCTTTGGAAATGGGATTATGATAAAATTTGAGTCGGTGTCCATTTACTACAAAGGAGACTTGTCCATCGTCAATTTTCATTTTTTATAGCTCCATTGTCATATACAGTGTCTACCTCATAAGGGCCCAACCATCGGGTGGTGAGTTTTCCTTTGAAGGTTTTGAATCAGGAATCAAACAACAGAGCCCAATAACCAGGTTGGAAGTGCTTCTTCTTAATAAATTTGTCATGCCACTTGCTCCTCTGGTTTTGGACTAATATCATTTGTTGGATGGAATCTTGCCTAATTTCATCCAACTCATTCAATTGTAGGGCTTGTTGATTTTGAACCTTATCTAATTTCAATCCTAATTATGTGGCAATATGGAAGGTCCTTACTTGGAATTCTATTGGTAGAATTTCTTGTTTCTTGTACACTAGCTCATAAGGGGTATGCCCAATGGTATTTCTCCAGGCAGTCTGGTATGCCCATAAAGCCTCTGGGAGCCTATCAGCCCAATCCTGGTGATGTAATTGAACAGTCTTGGTCAAGATCGCTTTCAGAACTTTGTTTGTGGATTCTACCTGACCATTGGCTTGCAGGTGGTATGGATAATATTTGCGGTGTTTAATCCCATATTTCTCTGTTATCTCTCCCATCAGCTTGGAAGTGAATTGAGTGCCTTGGTCCGTAACAATTTCACGAGGGACACTGAAGCAGATAAATATGTCTTCATAGATGAATTCGACAACAGAATTCTTTGTAGCCCTTAATAGGGATTTTTCCTCTAACCATTTGGTGACATAGTCCGTACAAACCAAAATATAGTTCTTCCTATGGGCCATGGGTGAAATTGGTCCTACAAAGTCGATGGCCCATTTTTCGAAGGGTTCTATCATAAATTGGGCATGCAAAGGCATTTCGTTAGCTAACATAGTTCTTCCTATCCTTTAGAAACTATCACAACTTCTCACATACTTGGCAGCATCTTTGAAAATGTTAGGCCAATAGTAACTCGAATGTAGCACCTTATATGTTGTGTGTTTGTCAAAAAAATGGCCACCACATGTTCCATCATGACAGCTTCGTAGTATTTTAGGTACCTCATCCTCTCAGACACATCTACGAATAATCAAATTAGGACCTGTGTGAAAAAGGTCATGACCAACCCAAGAGTAATTAGCACTATGTGTAATAATTTTCCGCTTTTCATGAGGTGAAAAATGAAATGGTAACTTCCTAGTAGCCAGATAGTTTGCCATATCTGAAAACCATGAGGTATTGATATAGAGGGGAAAAATATGCTCATCTGGGAAACTATCATCTACCAGGATATCATCATCCTCATTTTTTATTCGGGAAAGAAAATCAGCTACTACATTATCCTTTCCAGGTCGGTCAAGCACAGTGATATTAAATTCTTGCAATAACAAGAGCCACCTAGTCACTCAGCCATTAGTTATGGGTTTACTCATGAGGAATCTAATGGAGGAATGATCGGTATGTACAAATACTTCATAACCTATAATGTAATGACAAAACTTGTTAATAGCATGAACAACTGCCAAGAATTCTTTCTCCGTGACTGTGTAGTTCAACTCGACAGGGGACAAGTTCTTGCTTAAAAAATAAATGGCATAGGATTGTTGGTCCTCTTTCTTCCCTAATACCCCTCCTATTGTGGTGTCGGAGGCATTAGTGGATATATGAAATGGGAGAGTCCAATTGGTCCCTCTAAGAACTAGTGCCATAGACATATTACCTTTCATGGTTTCAAAGGCAGTTTGACACTACTCAGTCCAAACAAAATCAACATATTTTATTAACAATCCAAACATAGGTGCATCAATATTTGTAAAATTTTCAATAAACCATCAGTAATATCCGGTATGTCCAAGAAAGCTTCTCACCTCTTTATGAGTCTTGGGGGGTGGAAGTTTGATGATGACCTAAATATTTTTAGGATCAACTTTTATCCCTTCAGATGAAACATGATGTCCTAGAACCACTCCTTCAGTTAACAACATTTTGAATTTTTCATGACTTAAAGATAGGTTCATTTCCTGGCATCTAATGAGGAATTTTTCTAAGTTATCTAAGGCTTCCTGGTAAGTGTTACCATATACTGTTAATTCATCCATGTATACCTCCACACAATCATGAATAAGATCGGAAAATATCCCTAATACTACTCATTGAAATGTTGCAGGATCATTACACAATCCAAATGGTAAGACCCTATAGGCATAGGTGCCCCAAGGACAAGTAAAGGTAGTCTTTTCCTAGTCCTCGGGTTCTATAAGAATATTATTGTACCCATTGTAACCATATATAAAGTAAAAATACTTCTTTCCAGACAAGGTATCTAGAACTTGGTCAACGAAAAGGAGAGGAAAGTAATATTTCAGAGTGGCTTTGTTGAGTTCCCGGAAATCAACACAAATTTTCCATTTCTTGGTCACTTTCTTCGGAACCACTACAAGAGGGGATACCCAGTTACTATCGGAGATGGGATAAATGAATCTGACATTTAACAACTTTTGGATCTCCTCCTTGACTTTATCTTTAAGTGTTGGGTTCATCCTTCTCTGGGGTTTCCTAACAAGTGTTACTTCCCCCTGGGTATATATGTGATGGATGCATGTGTCAGGGTGTATACCCTTCATGTCAGTGTATTTCTAGGAAAATTCTCTTGATTTTTCTTTAAGGATATCTACTAACTATTTATGTTGGTCTTTATCTAGCCCGGAGTTTATATGTAAAAAATATCCCGGACTAATCTTGTAGGGCATAGTATAAAACATGGTAGACTCATATATCTTGAAGATAAAAGATGTCGAAGACAAAATGAATGGGTCCAATTATTATTGAAATTGTTCCCCATGCATGTATTCAAATTGGGGAAAAGACTGTGGAAAATCCACACATGTGATAGTAGAAATAAACTGGTTTAGCACATTTTTTGTTGTGTGCTCCTGAAGTGCCCATGCATGGTCACTTGGAAATATGGGTTCTTCCCAGTCCTCATTCTCATATGGAAATTCAAGCCACCATAGATTCTCCATAATAGGTTGAGCTGGAGGGTAAATGGTGAGCTTCTGGATAGAGAGACCATTTGAGATGGTCATTTCCCCTTCTCTACAGCCAATAAATGCATTGGTTCTGTCTAGCCAAGGTCTTCCCAAAATGACGGAATGGCCTTTGGTAGGATCCTTTGAGTGAATGACAAGAAAATCTATTGGGTTCTCCCAAGAGGCTAAAGTAACCATGATATCATCTAAAATTCCTTCAGGTATAACCCTAGTCTTATCTGCTAATTCCAAAATGGTTGGGGTAGGCCGAAGAAGAGGTTGTAACTATAATTGTTCCAAGGTAGTAGCGGTCATAACATTGATGCCTGCCCCTAGGTCTATGAGAGTGTTTCCAATGGAGACCTCATTAATGATTATAGTCACTACGGGGTTTCCTGGGTTCCCATATTTTGCTAGCTTTGGCTTCTGTGACATGTATTCGGAAAGATCTCCTATCAAGTGTACTATAGGAGGGTCCTTGTGCTTCCTACCTGGCTTCTTGATACAAAATTCTTTGACTACCTTACTGTAGATTGGAATGTCTTTAATGGATTGAAGCAGGGGAATCTTGACACAAATATTCTTCAATTCATTCAAGATGTCAAATTTTGGTCGGGTGGTAGGTTTCTCGATTACCAATCGGTCTAGATAAGGAGGGACCTTCGTAATTTGTGAAGTTTCATTTTGGGGAAGCTTGGGTTCTTGGTTCTTCTGGATAATAACATCTTCCCACCTAGTATCATCTATGGGTTGTTTGGTGGTTTATTCTTCTTCTTCTTCTTGGGTAACTACTGAAGGTCTCTGCCTATCCAGAAATTTTCCTGATCTTAGTTGAATCTCCTGTAATGGAACAGGAGTAATAACATATGTCGAGAAGGCCTACATCTCAACATTGTGAAGAGGTTGAGGGGGCTTATTATTGGGATTCGACACTGGTTGTGAAGGTCATAGTGTTGGTATTAGGGAGATTTCATTTTGGTATTGTAACGATTGTTGTTGTGGAATGGGAGGTAAAGGTGGTGGAACAAAACCTGGCAAAAGTTGCAGAGTGTTTGGTGGAAACTCAGGATAAGGATGGTTGGACATAGGGATAGGTGGAGCTTGAGGGTTTCCTTGGTTATGTCATCCTCTCCATCCTTGAAACCAAGGATGTTGGTACTGAGTAAACCATTTTTTCCAACCTGGTGAGTTCCACAGTTGTTGTTGTTGATAATAGGGTGGAACTTGAGATTGTAGATCTGGGTATGTGGGTTTCTTCCTAGGCTTCCATTGCCTCCTAGGTGCATAACAAGACTCCCCAGGATCTCCACTCCTATAGATGGCTAATAAACTAGGCAATGATGGACATTTCTCAGTTGAATGGTCTTCTATACAGAAGCCACAGACTGAAATGTTATCTAATGGGCATTCCCTTGAGGAATGCTTCCTCTTGCATCTTGGGTAATATATGCTCATTGTTGCATTTTCCTCCTCTTGTTTCTTTTTTATTTTTAGGGTGTCCAAATAGGAACCTATTGTCCTGAAGATATATGTATTAAAGTTTTCTAAAAGTTTCCCTATCTCTTCTCTTGTGATACCACCTGAACTAACTAGTTTTATGGTTCTATTGTAAGGGTCCCGAACATTCTTTCTAGTTTTGGCTCTACACCTTGAGTAATTTTTACAATTTTTACATATTTCAACAAATGGTTTATGAGAGATGTCACCTGATGCCATCAAGTTAAGCATATCTAGATATTCTTCTAAAATTCCCTTAAGGAAAATATCCCTAATTGCATTTTCTGGGAGGTCATGGTATTTTGACTAATGGGAGATATAACCAAATATTTCCATATAATATTCGAGGGTCTCATATTCTAATTGTTGGATTTTAAAGATGTCATTACGAGACTCTTTGGTCTTGCAGTAGTCTTGGTACTTCTTAAGAAAGATGTCTTTCATGGCTTCCCAAGACCTAATACTGGATTCTCCCAACCCCATGAACCATCTTAGTGCAGATCCTTTGAGGGTGGTAGGAAAGAGTTTTAGTTTATGGGCATCTTGTACATAGTTGTAGCTCCTACACAAGATGTCAAATTCAAATAGGAAGGTGTCTGGATCTTCGATGTTTTTACCATAAAAGGTAGGCAGTGTTGAGAGAGGAATATTCTTCATGTTGACATTTGGGGTGGTGTCTAAAATCGAAAACCCCGAGGTAGTTTCGGTTTGGTTCTAGTTTCTTCTTCCTCCCCGTGTATTACATTGTTATGGTCCTCCTGATCATCCATATTGACTTGGTTTCCAAAAAGAGAGTACCTAGGTGGTTTTATCTTTGAAGAGAACAAGGTTTCCCTTTCATGGAAAGGTCTTCCTATGGATTGGATGTTTGGGACTCTACTCGAGTTGGTTGAGACTATTGGTGCCAATTTTTATGTGTCAGTTTGAGAGATAATTACATTGGTTGAACTACCAAACAAAATATTCACCTGTTCAGGGTCTATGATGTCTCCAAAATTAGGATCTCCTGGTGGTGGTGTAAAAGAAAAGGTTGTATTGTTTGGTTCTGCGGAAGGCTTGAGTGGTATTGCCTCCTATCCCAATATGATTGATGCTTCAATTTCTTGTTCTATAGTGCTCCCTTTGTTAGTCTCTTCAGAGACTATTTTAGCTCTTTGAGTTGAGATAGCTCCTGTTTTTCGGTATCGATTTGCGGATTTTATAAGTGGAACGTCCCTTCCCCCAAAAAGATCGGAAGGAACCTTGGTTGAAAGGTATGATTTAGATTTAATGTATCAACCTTTTGGATCTCTAGGTCTATTCATGAAAGAAAACAAAAAGAAAAAGAAAAAATACCATTGGGTTTGGGGGAGCCTGCAATAGCAGATGTGCAGGTTATTACCTCTCGTCTTAAAGTTTCCCCACCACCAATCTAATGCTAAGGTATAGGAATGATCTATTTCCTAACTACTTCCTACCTTGAGACAACTCCCTGGCAACGGTGCCAAAAATGATGGGTGTTCTATATGCACTAAAAACACACTAAAAACCCTCAATTAAATTGTCAACCTAGGGTAAGTAAACTTAGAGTTGTAGAAAAATATATACCAAAGGTAGAAGGGCTTGTAGTAGTATAGTCTAACTAAGGAAATGGCTATCTAAGGGCTAATCTATTCAAGCAAAGCTATCTAATGAGAAAACCCTACTAAGAAACTTGAAACTATGTAACCTAAGTACTTTTGGACCAAGGATCGATGGATAATTCTAGGAAAACAAGTGAAAACCCTACTTAAATAAAACTAGTTCAATCATGGCAATAAGAAAAACCAACTATTTAATCATAACAATAAGCAAATAGAAAGAAAACTAGTTCAATCATGGCAATAAGCAAAACCAACTATTTAATCATAACAATAAGCAAATAGAAAAAGCAAACTACTTTAACTAGCCTACCTAAATTCAATGAGAAACTATCGTTTGAAAGAAAGTAAATAAACAGGCAACTATACTATCAAAGAAAGAATAGACAATTAAGAAATTTAACCTATTAAAGAAAGTAAACAGCTAACTACTCTAAGATAACTTCTACTGCAAGTAAACTAATTAAGACTACTCATTGAACAACTAATTAAACTAAGAGGCAAGTGAATTCTATTCTTAATTCAAAATTCAAAACTATTTCTAATTCATAAAAGGAAATCTATTTAATTGAAAGAAAGAAGAAATAACAACTAATTTTTAATCTATGATAAACAAAATTGCTCTCTAATCTACCAAAGCAAAATACTATCTATCCTAGAACAACAATAAAGCTATCTTCTGATCTATGAAAGCAAGAAACTATCTTTTAACCTATAAAAACTCAAATATAGTGTTGGTGGTTGTGTGAATGTCTCTGGTGTCTTATAATATATCGATGGCACTTGACAATGAAAGATAATTCAAGAGGTATATGGTCAATATTGATTTCAATAGAAAAGTGAAAGGTGTGGATTAAACAATCCAATGAGAACTTAGCCATTACGAAAACAATCGTCAATTACCCTGCATATTCATGGAATTATTACTCATGTATTAACCATCAACAATATAATGAGATTTTAATTGTACTTCTATGCTATTTAAGAAAAATTCATAAGTAGATTCAACCATTAACTAAGAATTGGAATTGCAATCTAATTCTAGGAAAGAAAGTACATAAACTGAAACTATGCTATATATATTTTAACAATTCAAAGTGCAAGAAGGAAAATGCTTAAAAACATAAATTAAAACACGACATATAAAAAGTAAACTAATGGATACATTAACTAAAAACTAGCTAAGCAAGATCTACATGACTATAGAATAAGAAATCTATAATTAAAAACTGAAACTAACCCTATCCATCCACCGAATCCTTGTTAAAGAAAACATAAATTAAAACTTTGTTCTACTCTATTTCAAACTCTATTTTAAACTTGATTCTAAAAGCATAAATAAAACACAATCTAATATCTAATTGCACACAAGGTTAGTGTATGAATTTTCAAATTCATGCCTAACTACAGAATCAACGCATATTAACACAATCCTTCATACTAACTTGCAAAAGAGAGTTAAAATAATTAAACTACTACAACAAATTAGAAAGAAAAGAAATAAAAGAATAGTTCAGGTACATGAAATAAAAAGAGACATCTAAGATATGAAATGCATAATAACTTAAAGAACAGTTACCAGACTGCTGGTGGGCCCCCCAGCAAGTCATGCTCACTTCTCAAAGGCACAACATGAACTCAACAAATCGATTTCACCATTAAAACTCAAAAACATAGTTTCATATAATTCTGGCAATTGAAAATAACAAAAACAGAGGAAATTGTATTTGTCTCTAATCCTCTACTTTTTCTACTGCTTCCTAGCTATTATAGGACCACCACGATGGTATTTATAAGTTTTACAGACCAAGTGGTCAACCACTAGAGGGTCGAAACACTTTTAAAAACAGAAAATTGTATTAATGGTGCCCTAACTAACGAAATAGAGAGAACCAATAATCGTCCTGCTTAACAACCTAAACTAAGTTGTCAAGAGTTCAGTAGCTGGAGGGGGCAAGCACGATAAAAACTCATGTTCCTGATTCGCCCACCACTGGCTTCCAATACCATAACTGCCAAATCGCCCACCGTTTTTGTGCAGGACGCGGTGTTGGACGGAATGTCAGATCGAGTACTGGATGGAGTGTTGGACTGAGTGCTGGAAGCATAAACATGATACGATTTTTCCCTGTAACACAAAAAAACATGAATTAGATCCTTGGAAACATAAAAACATGATGAATTATACTCAATATCGACATCAAACATGAATTATACATACCTGGTGTGGATCATACCGTTTTGGCACAAAATTATTCAAAAAGCTTCTCCAAAACATGAAAAACACATATATACATTCAACAAAAGTGTCTAATAACTGTCATAAAACTGATCATATCTCGGGCCCAACAATTTTTATAGCAAGATTTGCCTCACCATTACTATCTTGCACAGAGGGCCTTTTCCCATTTCCCTATGTAGACTCATCAACCCCCTTTTTGATAAATCCAGATACAAAATATATATTTTTCCACATATACACTCCCTAACTGCTTTCCAAGATGCGTATACGCTTGATGCTCCACTACAGCCCGTGTATATCTAGGTTTGTTCCAAAAAATACAAAATGAGTTCGGGTTTCCATGTCACGATAGAAGATCTCTGATCTTTGGCCTTCCATATACTGGAAACGTTTTGAATCATCCCTTCAGTTGCATTCTGGAGGCTATAAGAGCACAATTTCAAGCTATGGAAAAGAGAGAGAAAACATTCAACTTTGAGAGAAAAGTTACTCTGTAGGAATTACTTCACATTGAGTCTGCATCCCTTTTTCCATCAAGTCTGAACACAGTGTCCAGCCCTCAAGCTCGTCCCTTATTGTCAAGAGAATCTCTTTATCTCTTTTCTATGAGTTTTCCTTTGGTGGAGGATTGAAGTGGTGGAGACCCAGTTTGAAGGAACTTGGTTTCTTGGTTTTGAACCGTGTCGACATTGAAGTCTGTAATGTTGATACTTTTGTTGATCAATTATTAATAGAAATACTCCTTTCCTATCCTATCGATATCTTGCAAATATATGATTATTATCCATGGGCATGTTTGTAATGTTTATTAATGGATTGTTCTATATGATGTGCTAACTCATTTTATATATTGTCATTATATACTTTCATCGCTTGTTCATTGAGAACTTCTTGCAGGTATAAGGCTTTGGGTCAAAGTGCTCAACGGTGGAACGACATCAAACAATTGGATTGAGGTAGGCTTCTTCCTCGTATTTCACATTAGTTTATATACAACATGTTGGAATTGAGTTGATTTCTGCAGTCATACTTGTCTGTTGTGGTTTACCCTTGGCCATAGAGATTTTTTCCCTTGTAACAGAATTGGCAACTCCACTGAGGAGAGATCTTCCTTCTAAGGGTTGAAGTATTTTTCCTTCTTACATTTATCTTTTTCCTTTGTATTTCTTGTCGTATCATAGTTGGACAGATTTTGTTCACTCTGGGTCTGAGTTTTCAGCGTTTTAACCTTGCTTAGCCTTGTTTTAAAAGATATACGCCCCTTTTTCCCTGACAGCCACATGTATATGCTTGTTGTCCCACTACAAGAGGTGTATATATGCCCTTTTTTCTTGAACAGGAGAATATACCACTTCCCCCTTACTTGTTTTCTTGGTTTATTGACTGCTTGGTAGGTTTTGAGGATCATTGAGCCTTGTTAGGTCTCTGTGGTACCTGTTGCGATTATCTGGGATGACAGGAAACCTTTTTGTATTTGAATTTTTGGGTGGCATCTTTCTCTGTGTTTTCCATTTTTTATTTGTCCTTGGTAGTTGGGTTGTCTACGTAGTTGCTTGATATTCTTCTCAAGTGATTACTTTTATACACAGTAGAGGTTGTATATCAAGTCTCTTATCAGTCCATGCATTTTCTTTTTAAATACATTGAAAATACAAAAAAATAGGCATTTTGCATTGGTTGGTATTTTTGTCTTTGAAACTTTATCATTAGCTTAGCACATTTAATGAAAGATTGCATTTTACTTCTAAGTTGCAGAGTCAAAATTGAAGATTGCACTATTTTTAT
The DNA here is from genome assembly GCA_009831015.1 of Picea engelmannii. Taxonomy (NCBI): domain Eukaryota; kingdom Viridiplantae; phylum Streptophyta; class Pinopsida; order Pinales; family Pinaceae; genus Picea; species Picea engelmannii. Next base: position 107,269 of record ML779185.1, on the reverse strand, counting down.
TTAGCATATCATTCATTGAAAAGTTAAAGTTGGGCTTTGCATTATATCTATTTTTATTTTTATGCAGATTCATAACACCATGAGTTTCATTTCCATACCTTTTTGAGTAATCACGGCCAATAAAATTTACGCTTTAAACTAAAATTGATTAGTCACGATTTTATTTTTTAGGGTGCACAAACTAGCCTAGGATTTAGTGCCTTGGAATAGGATTTTGTGAGTAAACTTCTCCAAGGCAATTAAATCAACTTATGTGTCTAAGAGAGGGAGTTGAGAAATCCAATGTATAATTGGTAATATCAGGAGGCTTTGCTCACATCGAAGTTAAGCACGAGGTCACGCGAAGTTTGTTGAAGGGATAACCCCAGGATACTCACCTAGTGTCAGAGATATTTCTGTGGATTTAATCGTATTTGGGGATCTTGCTAGTATTCATACCTCTGTGAGAGGTGGTACTTTCAAGGTTTCAGGCTTTTCTACCCTACCCATATGGTAATCTAGACTTACGACTGTCTGCTTGGGCATCGGTTATAAAGTGGTTGATTAGTTGCTTGACTTAGGTTTCTCATAGGTTACTTGCAGGCATTATTCTACTTGTATCCTGAATCGGATAGGGGTCGGACAGTACACAACCTTTATGGAATATTACCTCTCCGAGGGGATCTCACCGACTGGTTGTTAAGCCTACGAGGGCCCTTATAACTGATTTTGTTACCTCCAAACTTTAGTAGGGAGTCTTAGGTCCCTCCTGGATGAGGCATACCTTCTTTAGCGAGGGAGGCCAATCAACCACTTTAGCCCGTTTGCATGCATATTGGTTGTTTGACTTTTTGGTATGCTCTTTGATTATTAGTTGACCATAAAATTTCGTGTTGGGTATTTGTTATCATGGATAGTGGAGTTCCTTTTTCTCCCTCGTTTACTGCTACCCACCCCATGATGCCTACTCATTTCATGGGGACGGACCCTTCTGCTTTTTATAATGGTATGCAGAATTATGGTACTCAGTCAATGCCTTGGGCTTCTAATCATTTTTATCATGATATGTCTGATATGTCTTCACACTTACCATCCTCTATCTCGCCTCCTTATGCAAATAAAATTTTTGGGTCTAGGGGCATGATGCCTCCTTATTCTCATATCCTTTAGACAACTCTTACATTCAAAGGTTGAAATCTTCTTTCCTACGAGTCACATATGCAAGAGGTAAATGCCCAACTAAGAAATCATTATACTTATCACACTCCATCCACTTATCCTTCTTCTGCTATGTCAGTTCCTACGAACACTTTTCCCATGGAGGACCTATGTATGCCCTCTGTTGTTTCATATGGGAGGAATTATTTTTATAGTATGGGCAACCCCCCTCATGAAGTTCCTTCATTTGGGGGCAACATATATCCTCACATGAGCAACCCTTGTCATGTCAATTTCCCTTTGCAAGTGAATACCTCAGTGTCGATTCCCTTACAACCCTTTATGAATCAGTATGGAGGAGGATACTATCCTGTTGAACATGGACAGGGTGTAAACCAGGATCCTTCCTGGCCTGCAATTTCTCAGAACTAATATTTCCTTGGATATTTGACTCAAATGCCACAACCCACCGCCACAAGTCCAGTCACTGCGTGTCATACTAGCATTATATCACCAACCTTTGCTAGTCATGTTGGATATTGGTAGACAACCTCTGCGAGTCATGTTGAAGACCTACAACCAACTGTTGCAAGTCATGTTGGGGGCACATGTCTGGTCACTGCTAGTCACACTGCACATCCATCACCAACCTCTACTAGTCATGTTGGGGATTCATCACCAACCTCTGCTAGTCATGTTGGGGATTCATCACCAACCTCTACTAGTCATGTTGGGGATTCATCACCGACTTCTATTATTTGTGTCGGAGATGTTCTAATAGCCTCTGCAAGTCATGCTGGGAGCACGTCACTAGCCACTGCAAGTCATGTTGGGGGCATTCATATGATTGAGAAGCCTAGTTGTCTCAGACATAAGCCTAGATTCCTTTGCAAGACTTGTGAAGGAATTCACCTTACTCGTTTATGTCCTTTTGCCGCTGGGATACCAGAAGCATGGGGCTCACCTAAGGGCCCTTCGGGTTTTGAATCATTTATGGTTTCACAACACTACGCTCCTTCTTTGATTGATACAACAGTCATGCCGATGCAATATTCAGCTGGCACCCCTTTTCCTTTAGGGGTTTATGTGTCTCTTGACCTTGTTGTCTCACATCCTGTTCAGCACGTGATCATGTCGATGCAATCTTCAACAAAAACCTCTCCTATGTTCGGGGGTCATATGCCTCTTGACCTTGTTGTCTCACATCTTGTTCAACCAATGGTCGTGTCGATGCAATCTTCAACCGACAACACTCCTATTTTTTGGGTTGATGCACCTCTTAACCTTATTGTCTCGCATCCTATTCAACCAATGGTTGAGGAATTGGCCGTATCGATGAAATCTTTGATCGACCCCACTCTTCTCTTGGAGAGTGAAAAGTCTAAGGAAGTGATCGTGCCAATGCAATTCTTGGTCGGTCTTGCTCTTATGGTTCTAGTTATATACCTTCTATGCCATGTCCTCAAAATTTCTATTACTTCACCTTCTGAACAAGAGAGAGTTTTACTCTTCCCGAATTATCCCCCTCGAAGTCTTGACGAGGTTCCCTTTGATTGGGATGGTCTTGTGGGGTATCCAATGCCTTCGCATATGTCTTTTCTAGGAAGAGACATTATCCTATATATCATGGAGACGATAACCTCCGTTAGCACTTTGTCCTCCTCGACTTGGAGAGCTTTGGGTCTTCCAGAGCTTGTGTCGGTTCTTCGTAATATACTGACATTCCACAGAAGATCGGTACGAGAGCCTTGGCCTCCCCCATGACTTTCTACCTAGAATCTCCCAACGAGTCCAAGTTAAGCCCTTTTTCGACTCGTTCAAAAAGAGAAAAGATTGTAAAGCAATTTTCTCCTTTCACGCTCGTTAATTTTGATTTGAAAGGTCACAAGTATTAGTTAAGCTCTTTTCTGACTCGTTATTAAAAATCAAAAAGATTGTCGAACGATTTGTTCCTTTCACGCTCATTAATTTGGATTTGAAAGGTCATGAGTCTTAGTTAAGATCTTTTCTGACTCGTTATTAAAAAGTGAAAATATTTCCGAGCGATTTGTTCCTTTCATGCTCGGTAATTTGGATTTGAAAGGTCATGAGTCTTAGTTAAGCTCTTTTCTGACTCGCTATCAAAAATAGAAAAGATCGTCAAGTGAACCTGTCTTTTTCACACTCATAAATTGGATTTGAAAAGACGTCTATTTGGCACAAGTTTACCCCTTTTTCACACCAAGTAGACTAAAAGATATAAAAAGGGACATTTTTTGGCATTAAATTGTGATTGCATCTCATTCCCTTGATTGTAGTATTGAGCCTTTAGCTAGTTCTCACTTTGCATTATAAATCGTTGCCTAAGCAGTTTGCATCCTCAACCAAGCAGAGCCTCATTTATATCCTTCACAATTTGACACCCTATACCCTGGAAGGAACATCACTCTGAGTGCCCATCTCCCGCATGCATTTTCTTGCATTGAGCATAGGTATGTTCCACCGCTGGAACTAGTTTTGCTTACTTGCGACACTCATTCCCTCCTCTGTATCATAGAATTCACTTGTTATGAAAAAACAAAAAAAATATAGGTGGGAAGGGAGTACTATATTGTAATTGACAGCAGTCGTGTCGCCTTTGAATAGAGAACAAAGTTATTGAGTCCTTTCGTCATCATAATTTTGGGTTTAGCGTGGCCTCAGGAAGCTGATCTCGTTACAGAATTTTCTCTACCGACTGGTTAACCTTCCAGCCACTATAGAGAACATTATGGATGCCTCATGCATCTAATTGTCAAATCATTAAGTCTATGCTACCAGAGTCCACTGTATGTTTCATGCTCTTGTTCAAAGGAAGACTATCAACATATGTCAGCCACTCCTCAGTAATCTTGACTTTGCATCTTAGCCATACCCTCATTTTGTCTCAGAATCACATGATACCTTGGTCTTATGATGCATCCTGGCCCTACTTTCATCATTGGTAGGTCACCTTTAACCCAACAATTGACATTTCATCATGGGTTGTTGACTGGGTGGTTTCCATTGTGTTCGATGGCAAGACATTTATTCACACTTTGGGATTTGTCTAGTGTCTTGGATGCCATTAGCCTTATTGGTGGTTTCCTCGCCTTTGTCAGTAGTTTTCATCACTAGTTTCTATTTAGGGGATCATTTTCATGTACCACTTGAATTTGGCACATGCGAAAGATGCACAGGGTCATTGGTTCGTGAACATGATCTTCGTTTGATCTCCACCAAATCATGAATCTCCTACTTTTCTCCTCGTGCTGACTGATGAGAGATGCCTTAATGCTCTCCTTTCAGTAGGTCTCTTTCCATCGACTTCAACTCATGTATTTTGGATACGATACTTAGAGGTTTTTTAGTACCTTGAGGTTTGCAGACATTAGTGGCAAGCTCTCTTGCCATTGACAGATGAGAATACATCAATGTCTCATGATCAATGGATCTCTCAAATGTTCGACACCATATCCTTTATTCACATTTGTAGAGATGTACTTGATGCTTTGATACCTACTTTCATCATTGGTAGTGTGTCTCGTGTTTTTTAATGGTATACCTCAATGACCGGTAATCAAACAATGTCTCATCATGTTCGACCTCAACTCATTTTTTCACATGATGTAGACTTGCACCATTGGTGGATTGTATTGAAGACTTGAAGACATCACTTTGAAGACACAACTTTCCTGAGTTGTTGCTTCCATTTCAACGAGCCAGTACCTATTTGACTTCAGCGATCATGGGAGATTAGATTGTACTCCTTGGTACATAGATATCTTCAAATTGATTTTGAGACTGGCTTCACTGGGCCTTGTTCATGACTATGACAGTTATTGGCATGTAACCACATTTATATTTTCCTACTCATGGCCATGAACACTTTTTGGTATATTTTCCACATGGATCTACATTGTATTCTTCGTAGCCATGTATGCAAACTCAGTACATAATGTAATGAGAAATTGAGTTCGTCTAGGTGGTTGTCTACCACTCCACTTCTAGGTTATTTATAATGTATTTCAGCCATCGCAGATACTCCTCTGATCTCACACATTAGGGGGCATCTGTTATAGCAAGATTTTCCTCACCATTGCTATATTGCACAGAGGACCTTTTTACATTTCCCTATGTACACTTATCAACCCCCTTTTTCATAAATCCAGAGCCAAAATATATATTTTTCCACATATACGCTCCCTAACTTCTTTGCAAGATGCGTATACGCTTGATTCTCCACTACATCCCACGTATATTAGGGTTTGTGCTAGAAAATACAAAATGAGGTCGAGTTTCCATGTCATGATAGAATATCTCCGATCTTTGGCCTTCCATATACTGGAAACGTTCTGACTTGGCCCTTCAATTGCATTCTAGAGGCTATAAGAGCACAATTTCAAGCTATGGAAAAGAGAGAGAAAGCATTCAACTTTGAGAGCAAAGTTATTCTGGAGGAATTACGTCATATTGAGTCTAGATCCATTTGTCTCTCAAGTCTGAACATAGTTGTCAGACCCCAAGCTCTTCCCTTATTGTCAAGAGAATCTCTTTATCTCTTTGCTATGAGCTTTCCTTTGGTGGAGGATTGAAGTGGTGGAGACCCAGTTGGAAGGAAATTGGTTTATTGGTTTCAAATCATGCCAACACGGAAGTCTGTAATGTTGATACTTTTGTTGATCAATTATTAATAGAAATACTCCTTTCCCATCCTATCGATATATTGCAAATACATTATTATTATCCATGTGCATGTTTGTAATGTTTATTAATGGATTGTGCTATCTGATGTGCTAACTCATTTTATATATTGTCACTATATACTTGCATCGCTTGTTCATTGAGAACTTTTTCCAGGTATAAGGCTTTGGGTCAAAGTGCTCAATGGTGGAATGACATCAAATGATTGGATTGATTTAGGCTTCTTCCTCGTATTGCACATTAGTTTATATAGCACATGTTGGAATTGAGTTGATTTCTGCAGTCATACCTGTCTATTCTAGTTACCATTGGCCATAGAGAGTTTTTCCCTTGTAACAACAATAGCATATCCCACAAAGCCCCTCTTCTTCACCATGCTTCATTGTCATCCTAAATAGCAGAGAAGCGTCCACCACACTAACTTGATCCTTAGGGGATGATAGGTCTTGCTTCATGAGGTAACTAGTAAATTTTCATCGTGAGTTTCATTTTAATGCTTGGGGAATTTAGATAAGTTTCAAAGGTTTCTATCTAATTATGAGACATTTTCTTGGAAGTTATGATTTTTACCACTTTTCACCTTAGTGGTTATCTTGGGGTTTCCTAACAAGTTTTCCTCCCCCGAAGAAAGGGGTGCTACTAGGAGTCCTTCTTCATGGGTTGTTTCGCCATTCCTAACCATATTTACCACTTCTCATCTTCATTCTTCTTTGTTTCCTCACCTTTTGGGTTTTTGGGTTACATGTACCCCTAAAAGGGATTATACCTCATTCTCTTATGGGAAGAAGGGGATAAACACCCAGAGGTTTTTGTAGCCAACACCAATAATTGAATAAAGGGAAAAACCATCCACGATCAAAATGTAATGGCATGGATACAAGGGACACAAAATCCATAGTCCAAAAGATTGAGATCTACATTTCCAGGAGCTCACCTCAAGTCCTATGTGCAAATGAACAACTCACCTATTTGAAAAGGACTTATAAGTATCCCACTTGAAAGGAAATGCATTTATTGCACCAAAATAAAGAAACCTTATAAACAGGACTTGAAAACTATCTAAAGAAAATTAAAAAGTCAATTATGGGGCTAGAAAAAGGTTGCGACTGAAATGAAAGGTAACTCAAGGATGTAGTGCACCCTCTACAAAGTAACCCATGGAAATGAGACCATATGATACCCTTTTATGTCAATGACCCCATGCCCAAACGTTTCTCCCTCTTCTACATGAAATTTATCACATGGCCTAGATAGGGTTCACCTAGGAAATACTCCTTTGCTTGGGGAATTGGCTTACCCAATAGGGCCTTTTGATAACCCTCTCATACTTAAATTTGGTAAATCGCATAAAGTCTTTGAGCATGTGTTTAATTTGAAAGAGGGAATCCAATGTACTTGTTTGGGTGGCTCTTGTATTAAAATATAGTTACTTCGCCTGATTCATATGACTTGTGGACCCTTGGAGAGCATACTTTGTTTTTCTTTGCAGGATCTTTCTTGGTGGCATCACTCGTGGATATGCTAAGGAAATTTGGATCTCTATGGGGGCATGAAACCCCATAGGATGGATTTTGCACCTTGCCCTTGTCATTAACCCATGGAAGAGGCCTTAGATGATGAGACTAGCATGACATCACCCTCCCATGCTAGAATGTAGCACCCTTGGAGCATGACATCAAGCATAAAGGGCTTAATTTGACTTATGGTCTGCACTTGGTGGAGTTGTGGGACATGTACCCCACACTTTTGTGGACAAGTAGGATGATGTAGCACATCATGAAGTTGACATCCTATCCTTTGGAGTATTTTCACCCAACGAACACCCTTGAAGGAGATGTTGGAGGCTTATTTTATTATGTTTGGTCATTTTTTAGCATATGTGGGAAAAAAATCAAATTATTTGGGTAAAAGTCAATGTAAAAACATGAATTTAAGCCTAAATTAGTGGATTTAATTATAAACTGGGTAAAGTGAGCTTGGATTTCCGTCTATAAATAGAGGCAAGCCTCAATTCTTTTTTCATAATTGATCATTAAGACATTATTATCTCTCTCTCATAATTTCAGCTCTCTCTCTTGTTATGCGACTTGTGTTTTTGGGAAGAATTAATCATGTGATTTTATTTGAGATGGATTCTTTCACTTATGGAGGATGGTTTGTGACCTAGTTTACTTCTTGGATGATATTTCTTGCAGTTTTGTTCTTGTTTAAGGTTATTTTGTTGCAGCTTGCTTGGATTATTCTTGCTTGAAGAAACCCTAGGAGGGTTAGGATTGTCTATCTCCTCCTTCAAGCCATTTTTATTTTTGAAAGTATCATTCAAGGATTGATTTGAGGGTTAGGAGTGTATATCTCCTTGAATCCTTTCTTGTCTAGGGTTTTAACTTAGGAGTTAGGATGGTCTATCCCCTAGGTTCTAAAACCTAATTTCCCATCAACTAGTAAGCTACGTGAATAATTTTAGAGGTGCCGATTGACTTATAAGGGTTTAATTCCAAGGTTAAATTACTCCATTATTATCCATTTAACTTCTCTTTGATTTTATGACTCCATTACCCAATAGACAAGGCACTATTTACATTGGAGAAAGTAAAATGTTGCATTAAGAAATGTGAAAATTGCTCTCTTGTGATCTCTAAATTTTTGGATAAATTGGTCATACTCTAAGCTATCGTTTCATACTAAAACATCTTGATTTCTTGGAGTATTTATTTATTTTGTAATAATTAATTATCTACAGCCATTATGGATATAGAAAAAAATGTTTATTTCTCTTGTTTACTTGTTATTTTCACCGCATAAAATTGTGTATGCGCATTTCAAATTAATCTATTTGTTAAGCACTATAAATTGACACATTTATCTTATAATTTCTATGGTGGAAACTTTCTACTATAACATTTTTTTTCTATAGCCATCTAGGGATGTTTTAAACTTGCTGATAACACTTAGTTCACAACCTATTTAACTATCAAAATTGTGGTTTAATTGTTGGAATATTGTCTATTGTTTACAAGCTTTCATTTGCCATTATTTAATGTTGATTTTGATGGTGATTTATCACAATTGTTGACATTTTATTCTTGATGATATAATTTACAATATGATGCAAATTTTGGGACAACAACGTTTCTTATTATTTCCTTTAGTGCTTGGGGGTTTATTGTCATGATGTTTGATATTGGGATAGTGCTTCTAAAGTTACTTTTACAGGTTTTTATCAACATCCCTCTTTCCTTAACCAAATTCATCACTCTTCAAACCCTAAGCACTCTAGTATAGTGACCAAAGGAGGGGCCCTTTCTAAACCCTTGTCTTGATACCTTAATCCCCCCAAGGTCACCCAGGAAGGCTTCCTTGTGGTGGAATCATCCATCACTAAAACAAGGGGAGTAATTGCTAAAGCGATAGTGGTTCTTACTCCCAATTGTGTCTCTCATTTTTTTCTTTTGGTTGGATTTCCCTAACAACAATTTATGTGATAACATTTTTGGTGCCATCATCAAGGATGGCTTTGAATCCTTTATGATCCCATAATGACATTTGGCAAGCATATTTCAAATCCTTTATCTCAATCTTTCCTGGAAATTGCATTGAGGAAGATTCCCTATTAACCTTTGATGTACTTCATGTCAAGTTCATCTGGCGACTCCATGTGGTCTATACCTAAAGAAAGAAGTGCCTTAGTTTCCCCCTACGTTATCCTCCTGCAATGAAGATGACTTAAAATTCTTGGTTGGAAGGATTGTACAAACCCTTGGATGTGACAAACAATCATGGATATCCTCATAAAATTCCAAAGGGTTTTAGAGGAATGGCTTCCCACCTTTTCAGAGATGGTATTGTATCAGCCCGAGATCACTTGGATACCTTTTTGGATTCTTGTTCCTCCCACAAAAAACATGAAGATGTGTGCATGAAGCTCTTCACCTTATCTCTCACTAGGAAGGATACATAATGGTATAGCAACATCCCTCCCAAAACGATTACCACTTGGATGATGTTCCAAAATATTTTCATGAAAATGTTTGCAAAGAAAGAGGATTATGTTTCCCTTTCTGATCAACTTTAGCATTTCAAGAGAAGTCCAAATGAGAGAATTGAGGAGTTTAATAACAGGTTCAATTCCCTTGTTAGTAGATTCCCTCCAAAAGTTAAACTTTCTGAAGATATTGTTTACCACTGCTATATATCAACCATAAACAACCCATGTGGGTTTTTGTTGGATGATAATTTCCCCTCTACTTTGACTAAATCCCAAGAAAGAGTGTGTGAAATCGAAAAACATTTGATCTCTTCTTATCCTTGAAACATAAATGGACCTGAAGATATTACTCAAAGAAATGAAGTTGTAAAATTCAATCATATTGTGGCATTTCCTAAGACTTGCCATATCACAAAGACACATTTGCAGATGGAAGAAAGAAGGGTCTCCAATGAAGCCACTAGTCATATTATAATCTCATACAACGGACATATGACACAAATCCAATACCAGGAGAAATTTTGTGTCCCACTCCCTCTAAAGGAGATTTATTTATTACAAGAGAAAGGTTAAATTTGGAGAAAACTATTGCAGCCAAAGAAGCTAGAGATCGGATGCTACAATTTATTAGGAAAATTTTCCCTGAGATCCAAACATGGGAAGATTAATTTTCTCTTAGTTTCAGTCAAGGAGAAACTATCACATGAAATGAAAATGATATCAAGGACTCAGAAGAAGAAAATATATTTTGATAACACTCCATACAAAGCAATATTCCAGAATAGCTCAAGATCAATCACCTTTCTATATCACATTGGTGATAAATGGCCTATATCTCCACAATTGCATGTTATAATCTAGAGTTTCTACAAATATTATTTAATTAAAGATTATGAAAATACTTGAATTGAAGATTGCATGGCCTTACAAGAATGTCCATAGTATTGGCTCAAGAGCCATCCCAGTTCATGGGATAATTAATATTTAAAGGTGAGTTTAAAGAAATTTCAAAATATCTCCTAATGGATGTTGTAGTCATTGGTGTACCTCAGACTTGGGGGATGTTGTTATCAAAAGAATGGGTTTCCAATTTGGGAGGAAGTCTTCAGATGGATCTCTCTTATGCCACCATTATAACCCCAGATGGGGATTTATTTTTCCTTCATTGTGAATCTGTTGTTAGGGAGCAAGTCAAAGACCCAAATGATCTATTGCAAGAGGTTTTTATTGTGGACAAGGAAATTGGAAACACACATATTCTTCCCAATCCCATTCTTCAAAGGGAAGAGAAAAGGGATGGATTTTGGAGTTTGGAGTTTGATGGGGCTCATTCAAGCTCAGGATCAGATGTCAGAATAGTTTTGATATCACCAAAAAATTTTCTCATATAGGCTTGAATTTGATTGCACCAACAACATTGTTCAGTACGAAGCTCTCATTTTAGGGTTAAATATTTCCATTGAAATAAACATAAAATACTTGCATACAAGGGGACATTCGGATTTAATTGTTTCCCAGGTCAAAAAACAATTTGCATCCAAAAACCTAAGGTTGAAACAATATAGGAATGTTGTCTAGAATACCATTGAACACTTCAATGACTTTTTGATTGACGTTGTTCCTAGAGAAAAGAACTACATGGAATATTCCTTGGCTATCTCCACCTCCACGTTACATTTTTGTGAAAGGATTCTTCCTCACATCTATAAAATGGAAGTCAACTTTAGGCCCTCAATTCTCGACAATGTAGAGAATTGGCAAGTTTTTTATGATGAAACTCAGATCTTACGTTTTCTACAAAATGAGAATGAATTTTTGGAGATCCAGATAAACCTTTTGGCTAAAGGGATGAATGTCAAAGTTATAGACTTGCCAAATAATTATTTACCAAAGGGGCTTGTCCCTCTGGAACGGATGTTTGATCGAAATGCCATGTATAAGGGGAAGCCAACTAATGACTAAGATGATGAATTTATTGAATTTAACATTGGTAGTAACACAAACCCTAGGATAGTTAAAATGGGAAAGGGAACTACCCCTGTTGAAAGGGAGGAATTGATAACACTTATTAGAGAATTTAAAGATATTTTTTCTTGGTCATATGAAGACTTGAAATCCTATCAAGAATGTGTCATACAACATGTTATTCCCCTCAAAGAAGGTACTAATCCATTCAGGAAAAAAATTGAGGTAGATCAACCTAAATATAGCACCTCGGGTTCAAAAGGAAATGCAAAAGATGGTGGAAGCAGGGATAATTGAGCCTATCATATATTCCTCTTAGATGTCCAACCCCGTAATTGTCTAAAACAAGACCGATGAGATCATTTTATATGTTGATTTTAGAAATTTGAATCAGGCATAACTTAAGGGCAATTACCCCTTGCCAAATATGGAACATTTGTTACAAAGGGTCACCCAGAAAGAAATGATTTCCATGCTCGATGGTCGAAGAAGGGATAATTGAACCTATCATATATTCAACTTGGATGTCCAACCCTGTAATTGTCTGGAAGAAGACCGGTCAGATCAAATTATGCATTGATTTTAGAAACTTGAATCATGGATCACTTAAGTACAATTACCCCTTGCCAAATATGGAACATTTGTTACAAAGGGTCACCCGAGAATAAATGATTTCCATGCTTGATGATTTTTCAAGATACAATTAGGTGTTGGTGAAGAGAGATGATCATTTCAAGATTTCTTTCACAACTCCATGCAGAACTTATAAATATTTAAGGATTCCTTTTGGGTTGATAAATTCTGGATCTACTACCCAACGCACCATGGGTTATTCTTTCAGATATTTGATTGGTAGGCTCATATAAATCTATCAATATGATCTAACAATCATTTCCAACAAAATAATTCGGTGTGTTCAATACTTACGAATAATATTCTAGAAATAAAGGGACTGTGAAACTTCCCTCAATCCTAAGAAATCATTGTTTTGCATTGACAAAGGAAATTTGCTTGGGCACATTGTTTCCAAAGATAGAATCTCAATTGACCCTTCGAGGATCGAAGAAATAAAATAAATTCCCCCACCAAAGGACAAAAGGGCATTGTAATCTTTCTTTGGGAAGATTAATTTCATGAGAAGATTTATCCCAATTTTTGTTGATATTGTTAAACCAATTAATAAATTATTGAAAAAGGACACTTTTTTCAAGTGGGATGATTGTACTGTGAATTATTTTGAACACATTCAATAAGAAATCATGGTAGCTCTTGTTCTCATTATCCCCTATTTTACTAAATATTTTGTCATTTTCTCTTTCACTTCAAAGGATACCATCGTCGGTGTACTTTTTCAAAAGAATGAAAAAGGTGATGAGAAACCAATTTCTTTCATGAGAAAGGTTCTTAGGGGCGCAGACTTGAATTACACAATTACCAAATAGCATGTTTATGACCTTGTTAAGTCTATTAAGAATTTTGGGACATATGTCAGGTATAATAAGATAAATTATTTTGTTCCTTATCCTACATTCAAAGACGTTTTATCTCAACAATATTGTCTTAGGTCAAGAGGAAAGTGGGTTTCACAGATACAAGAATATGATATAGATATAAAATGGAACAAAATAATCAAGGGACGGGGTCTACCCAACATGTTAACTAAAATTAATGAAGAAGTTATTGAGATAGGAAGAAGGGATCAAGTAAATGTGGTTTTGAGTGATCTCGAACATGATGAATGGTACTCTAATATTATTTTTTACTTAAAGAATATTATGTACCCCGATAACCTTGTTGATCATAAAATAAGGGTCGTGAGACTCAAAGCTATGAAGTACGGTTTGATGCAACATTTTCTTGGATGGATAAATATTGGTGGACTGATTCTCAGGTGTGTCAAAAATGACTAAGCAGAGAATTTGGTCAAGTAGCTTCATTTAGGTTATAGTGGAGGTCACTTTTCCACCCGTAGCACCACGTATAAGATTCTAAGAGCATGTTACTATTGGCCCACCTTGTTTTATGATACATGTCGATATGTCAGATCTTGTCAAACCTCCCATTTTTCTCAGGAAAACAACAATTACCTACTCTTAGTTCTATGGTGGTCAAAGCACCTTTCTAGTTGTTAGTCCCTAAAGTTGCACTTGACTGTGAGAGGGGAATCTAGGGAACCATCAAGTTATTGCAATGGTTTTATGAATAATATTTATAATGAGTTTTTTTAATGATTTGAAGGCTAGGTCAAGGACAAATGAAAAGTATCAATCTCAAATAAGTAAGATCAAATCACATCTCACAGACTTAGTAAATGGTAGTCAATCCAATAATCAGATGGAAAAAATAATATGAAAGATAAAGAAGTATGTAAGCTTTCAATTTGTATCTTACATATGAAACTATTGATCCCAAATATCAATTAAGAAGCAAGAGAAAAGTACTTGAAAACAAATCCGATCATGAACAAGCAAACATTAAAGTCTTCACTGGCTTACTCACAACCAAGATACATCATATGCTTAGCAACATATTAACATGCATTCAAGTAAGAAAAAAATAGAAATATAGACAAGAATAGAAATATAACCATTAGATAGCATGTTCCATTTAGTATCAAAATGAAACAGATCTTTGTCTTACAATATCTACTCAAAAATGGCCAATGGTTCCCAACCAAATCAACCCCTAATTATGTCAATCAGATCTATTTTTAAACACCACAATTAGTTTCTGGAGATCCTACATTTTATATTACAGTTTAGAGAAGATCCTATCTTCTAGATAACATTTAGGAGATATATCCTCATATAGATAATCCAAATCTCTATAACCTAGTCCTTAGATAATCAATCTCGAATATAGACTAGTTTATGATTTTATAAGACATTTGGATCTCACAAAGTGAGGAGTGAATCTGATGTTGAGTTGGTCCACCTGAAGAATAAAAACTCTTGTTTGTGATTAGAAAAAAATTTACCTATCAGAAATACCCTCTCACTGTGTAACTTATAATAGCATTTTCAAAATCTTAGCATAGGTATTGTTGTATTCATCAAAAAGTAAAAAATTGTAGGATGTCTCTTTGAAACCTTCACTGTATGACAGTGGTATAACCTTTGGTCTTCCTCTGTTTCATCTTAGTTTTTAAAACTACATTATTCCAATACAATTTGATGTTTTCCTCCCTTACCTCTTTGAGTAGGGCTTGTTGATCTTTCTTCTTATTTTTGAGCTTTTGCAACTTTTCCTCTTGCTTAGCATTCCACTGTTCTATCATACACCTCTCTTCCTTCAGCCACATGATTATGGTTTGCAATTATATCACCCTATCTTTTTCATCTCTCATTTCCATTCTGAATTATGGATGTTCTTCAAGTGGAGCAGGTCGATTCAGATCAATAGAAAATCTAGTCTTTTTTATTTTTAATTCATGCTTATGATCTTTTGAAGATGATCCACCAACAATCTCTTCAGCTTAAACACTTTTTGACATTTTCATTTATTGGAAATCTTGTATCTCTTGTATCTCTAAAAAATATTTCGATTCTGGTTTAATCTCATCATCCATTGAATTGTCTTCTAGATTTTTCAAATGGCCCTTTTTCAGCAAGGATTTGGGTAAAGTTTTAGATTTTAAACTTAGCTTTTTGGTTGCTCGGGTCACATGCCTCATTGAATTCTCTGCTACTTTTTTACCCTACTCATATTTTCTTTGTCTCTCCATAGTATCGTCATCATAACATTCACCTTTAGGTTATACTTTAACCTTTTTCCACTTGTTTGAAGAATTTACAGGTGATTGTCCCTTTTCCTCCTTTGTACTTTCCACTGTTTCATCATCAATGAAAATCACATTTTCTTTATTAATAGAAGGATTGAATAGGGACTTTGAATTCAATCTCATTTTATTTGTTTCCCTGGTTTTATATCTGCTAGGATAATTCACCACTGGTTTATTTCTCCTTTCCTTGCTCAATTTATTATCTTTATCATCTGCAACATGATCCTCTTGTTTTTGCATGGTCTGTCTAAGCTTATTCTTTTTTTATCCTCTTATATGGATTTCTTTGCATTCCTCAGGATCCTCTTTCGGAATAAGCAACTCATTGTGAGGTTGAAAATCCACTTCTAACTATGTTTATTGTTTCTTTCTCTGTGTTCTGGTGACCTTGGTTATAGGGACAACTTTATTCGAATCCTTTGTTTCCTCCTATAACAACAACTTTATTTTGTTGGATTGAGTTACTCTGGCTACAAGGTGTAATATCCCAAGACTGAACCCCATTTGTAATTGTGAATGTAAATATGTTTTGTAGGATGGTGAGCCAAGTGATTATAAGCTAGGAGGCTTAGGTGAGGATTAGGCAGGAGAGCCTAGATGCTAAGGCCAGTGAGCCTATTTTTGTATATGTAAACACTCATATCATTAATAAAATACATTGTTGTGTGTATACCATCCAAGATAAAAGAGTATGGGGGACTAAGCTCCACTAGGAAGGGAAGGGGGGGGGATAAGATTCTAGGAAAGGGGGCTAAGCTAGAGGGATTATCTCCAAGGGAATATTATAATATTATTCCTACAAGACTAAGGTTTGGATATAAATCATGCTATCCTAAGTTCCTTTGGGAAAAGGAACAAACTACAAGTGGAGCTCATGAAACTTCATGAGGACAAGTGTCTAGTAGAGGACATGTAGATATATTGGGAAAACTCATCATTTCTTGGGGTGATTCGTCCATTCACGCATTTATCCATGCTCTCCATCATCAACCTTTGCATCATTCATGCACCTATGGAACTAGCAGGCACCTTGATCTATCATGTACTTTTCCTCAGCCCTTACCATGCCTTAACGTTTTGTTGTTGTTTCCATCTTTTTCTCTATACTCGATCTTTGTTGTTGTCATCACCCTTACTCAATTGAATTAGGATATGGACTAAAGAAGTAGGTTATCGGTCATGTGGGTTTGAAGAGGTGGGTTTTCAGGCCCGTGGAATGAAGAAGCAGGTTGTCATGCCTATAAGCAACTCTCTCTAGGTGAGAGAGATTGTTGGGGAAGTGATTTTCCCAGAGGGAGCCCAATGACAACTATAGTGCTTTGAGAATTCATGTTAGGCCTGTTGTTGAATCCCTGGAAGGAAAGAGGGGCATTCGAAGGAATATTGAGCAGATAAGGGGCACACTTCCTAGGGTGGGACATACATGTGGGGAATGAGAGGCTCTAGGTTGTTATTCTAAGTTAGCTCATGGGACAAAATCCTTCCTGGTGACTGTGCAACTTCCAATTGCCTCATCCTAGCCTAGGAATCCCTTTACCCAAGTGGAGTTTAGTCCCAACTCAGGGGTGACCCAATGTTGAGAGTGATGTGCAGCATGCTCTAAGTTTGGGAGGTTTGTGAAAAGTCTGCACGTAGTTGGTGGTATTATATAAAAATATAAGTATCAATTATGTGTTCATTTGCATGATTTGTATTTGTACATGTCTTGTATTTATGAGTTTTTCCTGTATATGATGTATGTATTGACTTACTGTTATTTCTGTATTAATCTGTATATGAGCATAATGTGATTGTTTGTTAATTTTATATGTATGAATTTCCACAAGAGTTTTTGTGTGCCATAGCCAGCAGGACTATGACTAGGTATGTTACGATTTGAATATCAAAAACTTGAGAAGTTCTCAATGTGGCAGTCCCCGGCCTAGGAGGCCTAGGGTGTGCTACAAGTTTGGTTTCATAACTTTGAAAGAGTGTTTTACGAAGTACCATGGCCTAGCCTGGGTGGCTGGGGATGTTACATAGGGGAACTATCTATCACTGTAATAGCAGGGGTTTTAGAAACCTTCATTTATTTTTTAGATTTATGTTTAGGAGAAGTTTTATGCTTAGGTTTTTTTTCTTCAAGTTCAAGAGATTCAATTAACCTATCCCAAGGGTGGTAGACTTCTCCCAAAGAATACATGACCAAGGTTTTGATCATTGTTTGGTGAAAAATATTTCTAATAGTAGTTGCAGGGTGAGATTGTATCCTTTTAGACATTTTTGACAGTATTTTTAATAAAAAGAAAGGAAAAAACAAAGGGATACCACCATTCAAATGCATCAACAGCCTAATGTGATAAATATGGATAAGGGAAAAATGCCCTTCACATGTAATGTACCTACAAATAACCATTCAAACAGTCTGCCACTCTTTTTTCATCCAACTCCTTGGTATACCATGAATCCAGTTAGGGTCTTGGCATTATGGAAGCAGAAACTGATTTACAAATTGCATAGGAATCTCCTCCTTATTCCACCATCTCTCGCCATACACAGATAACCTACATGTAGTCCCGATTGAGTGTTTTTTTACATGTATCATAACTTTACCCACCACTTTTTCAAACCCATTTATTTTTTGTGTAAACATCAAAGAAATTCATTCATGATAATCTGGAGTGTTGAACAGAAGTAAAACCACCCTGCATCTCCAAAATTTTGTGAAGTTTTTTAGTAAGCCTCGAGAAATTCTACACCCTCTGGTTCTAATCGAGTAATTTTCCTGCTCTTCTTAGGTTCCATGATACAGATTACAATCACTGAATTTCAGAATATGTTCAGGGTTTCTATCAGCAGTACTTTAGAACCTCTAAAGATAGGAATTATGTATAAGATATTTACCACCTACAAAGCTCGTATAAAATAAAACACAAATACAATGAAGGGCTCAGGTATCATCTGTTAGAAATCATAATATGGAACCAGAAAACATGATATTTGATATTAGAATGGATGAGTACAACCCAATATCTTCAAATGAGTATCAAAACTGCATACACGGTCTAATTGTTGTGAGTGGGAAATCCCCCTATGGACTAGCACTTAGGGTTTTATCATGCATGCAGAAAAAACCTAAAGATTCCTACTTTTTACCATCATCCCATACCTAATCCCCATTATTCTTAAGAAAATACACAGTTAAGAAGATCAAGTGAACATACCTTATTTCTGACGTCTGTGGTCGATCCCTCTTTACGCTTGGTCGCTCTTTGACTGCAACTCTCCTCCCAAGGCTGACCTGCATTCACAAAAGACAAACAAAGAACTCCACATGCATTTGACCTGTAGATTAATGTGTTGGAGATTTAATCAATATGTACACAATAAACAATGAAAACCTCATATGGTGGGACGGGAAAATTACTTCTTTATTATTAACTTCACGGAAGCAACTTACAATGATGAAGCTGACCATTTCTCCACGAACCTAGTCATGGGCTCCTCTTTTACTGTCCTCCAACTATTTTTCTCTATACTTCTCTTTGCACAAGGATGGATAAATGTTGGGACAAGGGGAATGCACAATTGGGTATAGTCTCTTTACTATGATTTTCCTCCTTTCAAATGGGACCCCTACCCCTTCTTTTATAGGCTAGAAGGAGCTAGGTATTTGGTTGAATGACCGGCCATGCATGGCCGAAAGGTTTAGTTAACTTGCCTAAATATGTGTGTTGTGTTAGCAACTTTCCTTTTTCCATGCTTTTGTAGGTACACATGGGTTGTATTGGGGCAGCTAGTGTGTACACACATGCAATAATGGAGCAGGGCGTGTGGGCCTTTATAAAGGGGGTTTTTAAAAAGAGTTGTTCAGTAGTGTTTTGGCAAAGAAGGAATTTGTGATGGCATGATGCCAGGTAAGTATGTCTGGTGAAAATTAGGGTTATAACAGATGCCCCTAATTTGTGAGGTCAGAAGAGCATCTGATGGTCGAAATACATTATCAATATTCACCAACATTCCAAAAAAGTGATCCCAAGGACCATAAATCAGGAGGTGACATCTGCAAAATAACAATTGTCTCAATGAGGTGGGAATACCCATGCTCGGGATGAAATAAAATCATGGCTGCCAATCAAATACACTATAGATCCATATCATATAACTATATAAAGTGTAGCCACGAGAAATACACAGTGGATCTACATCTCAAAAAAAGATATACATGTATAGTATCCATCTTTTAGAAGTTGATAAGGCCAGATGGTTGGAGATGAGGTCTTCAGAGCTCGAGCAACAACTTCAAAATCTTCAAAAATCGAGTAGGAGTGTAATATGAGTGTACGACTTCACTACCCATAGGTCTTCGATGGCTCGTCGGTCATGGACTAGAGAATCTTGATGATCATACTGAAGGCTTCATTGATTTCGAACAAAGACTTGATTGGACTTTCGGGATTGTTATCACTGAAATTTCGTTCGCACAGGGCGACAAGAACTCCGCATCGTCAACACAGAAAAACAGTCATTCATGGCACAAGGTTAATTCCACAGCACAGCAAAAGGGGTCAAAACTATACAAAATGGCCAAAAAATTACAAGGCGCTTTGCACCCACTGGGCGCGCGCGCGCGCGCGTAACATCTTCGTATCTGGAGCGCATATGCGCGGCTGTGGGGTGAAAAACCCGCGCGCCTGCCAAACAGCGCATTTATGAAACTGGTCGGCCTCCCAACCACTAATGGATCAGCTCCCAAGTCGATTTGACACCAAATCCGAGCTCAATTTGCGTGGGGAGGCTGGTCAAAGACCTAATTGTGCCCTAAAGAGCCCCTTTTCACATACAAAAGAGGTTGCATAATAACCCAATGCTTGGCTATAAAAATCCATGAATGACCACCATTTCTTCAAGGAATTCTTCATACTGTTA